>CAUYRT010078954.1:0-30852 GCA_963574885.1 Lepilemur ruficaudatus
TTTTTTTTTTTTTTTTAATATAATAGCCATTCTAACAGGTGTGAGGACATCTAGCCTTTTTAAGAGTGTTCTTGGAAAGTCATCCAAACCAAAGGACCATGGCCCTGGAAGCACGTGAGACAGAGAAGAGATGCTGTGGCCCCCAGGGAGCATGGTTATCTCCTCAGCCAGAGCACGAGTTCCCTCCCAGCAGGATACTGGGGAATCTCGAGCAGCTGGGCAGATTTAAAATTAGCCTTATTATTAATCCATCTTTCAGAACTATGTAATTCTAATACCAATTTGCAACGGATTTAGAAATTTGGTGCTAATGAGAATGGCATTAAATAAGCAGATGCAACTATGAATGTGATCTTCCATAGTAGCTGAGAGATGGATGCATATGCTAATTAGCTTGATCTAATTATTCCTCATTGCATGCATAAATCATAACATCACTTTGTACTCCATAAATGTATACAACTATAATTTGTCAATTTACAATTTAAAAATTAACAACAACGACAAAAAGAAATATACAGGGTTCTGAGGAGCCTTAGAATCCCTTCTTTGGTGAAGGGATTTTTTTTTTTTTTTTTTTGGTCTGTTTCAATCTGTAAGAGTCTGTGTTTTCAAATCATTTAATTTATTTGCTTGCTCATTTTTGTAGCAGCCTTGCTTCCCCCTTCTAAAAAGTCTATACTCTCCCAGATTGTTACTGATTCTCCTTCTGTATCGAATTCGGTTCCCAGGTTTACTGGACACTTCCTGGACTTTGCTCATTGGTGGGGATACAGAGGCGACTGAGATGACAGTCCCCACTCTGAAAGGAGCTGTACGTGTCATGAGAAAAGGTTGTACTCAAGAGCCACAGGGCAAGTGCTGACTGTGGCCTGGGGCTGAGGGAAGGGCCCACCTGGTGGAGGACGCAGCACGGCTGAACCCAGCCAGGTAGGAGCATCCGCTCTGGGGTTGGACACACCTGCGCTGAGTCCCTGCTCCCCCACTTCCTGTGTGACCTCGGGCAGGGGACACGACGTTACTTAGGGTAATCCTAAGGAAAGCGGAAGTCGGGGTGAGAAGGGTTAACGCAGGGCCTGGCATACAGCAGGCGCTCAGTGATGTCAGAATTCACAATGATGACGACGGTGGCGATGAACCGCTCCACTGTGGCACGGCTCTAACCTGCGTGTATTTGGTTTCCCACTGCATGAGACCTGGCTCTTTCCATTTCAAAATTCCCCCAAATGCCCCTACCACTGGGTCCCCATTTCCTTCTCCCACGAGCCTCTTCTAAGACCTCTCCAATCTCTCGGTCATCCAATGAGACGTACCCATAGCAGCTCAGAAATAAATCCTATTCTGTTCCTACTTCTGCCCCCCAGAAGCCCAGGCAAAGTGCTGAGGTATGTCCAACCGTGCACCTGACCTTGACTTCACTCCAGGGAACTCCTGAGAGGAATGAGAGGAAGGCACAGGCTGGAGAAGCCAGCAGACGCCCAGTATGTGCGGAGACACCGCCTTCGCTGTCCTTGGAACCCTAGAATGTCAGGACAGAGGGCAGTTGTTAGTGTTGGCTGTCACTAGTCTAACCCCTTACCTGTGTGCTTAAATCCCCTTTAGTGCCACCGCTTAGTAGTGATCGTCCCCTTCAGCCAGGCTCCGGAGGCTCCGCACTGACCCTGCTGTGGCTGCGGCAGAAACACTAAGGCCAGGGGCTCCGTTGCCTGGAAACGAGTCTTCTACTATGACGTCAGAGCCCAGCCATTTATATGCTGAAATTCTATTGGTTGAAATTACCACGTGGAGCAAGCACCCTATTCTCACACGGATATGATGAGATTCACATCAGTCTCATTGGGTTCACCTTATTGAATACATGGGAAGCTACAAATAGTTCAGTGTGTTCCTATCGCATGCTTTTGATATATAAGTGGTTGGAGAGATTGGGAGTCAGTTGTTTATGAACTTAAAGAAAAATAATCAGTAACATACAAGTTGGCAACATATGTTCTTATAAACATGGACTGTCTATAATTGTCATCACCCTAAAATTTTCATTGTGTGTACCAGTGATGACATAGGTTAAATATTCTGGTATATTTTTTGGTGGTATATTGAAACTGATTTGTGATAATCATGCTATAAATGAACATAGAATGAAAAGTTTGTATCCAGCGGAAAGAGAAACTTCATTTTAGACATTATGGTCCTTTGGGTTTTGTTTTTTTTTTTTAATGTGAGGGAAGGGGAAATTTGATTATTTTTCTAGATTTATTTCTTTTTATGAAATCACTTCATGCCTAAAATACATCCTATTAAGGAGGAGCAAAATATTGCAAATTTGTTCAACAAATATTGGACCTCAAGAAAAAATAAATAAATATCCAGGTGTCAATTAATGTTTTTCATCTTCTAGGCTTTGTGCTAGAAGGAATTTCAAATAAACACCATCTCAGCCTTTTCCAATTTGTTGTTGTTAGAAGCAAACTATATCTGCTGGGAAGGTAGGAAACACCAGTAGACAGCCCTGGGATGGACAAGGTCAAGGCTAAGGAAGTGTCTTTTGTTTGTTTCCAGAAATACTTGACCACTGCCATATCATGACATTCTTTCTAAAGATGCAATTTCTGATTGTTAGCAAGTTTTCTTCTATGTCCAAGGGAATTTACTCAGGTCCTCAGATCATGGGTTTGGAGCACTGTATAAATGTAAATAGTTATTATTTCCTAAAATCAATCATATTGTTTTTTCACAAGTCAGAAAGGGAGGAAATGGCTGGGGGTGGGCGTGGTTGGTAAAGGAGGCATGAACATGCTGGAATAGTGATGTCTGTGCCTGATTACACTGTGAGGCACGCTTTGCCTGCTCAGGAGCATTTAGATGGAGCTCCATTTAGATGGAGCTCAGGATGGAAGGCAGGCAGCAAGCAAAAGGATTCTGGAGCAATCTATAAGGACTGTTAGGAAATATCACAGCCTCATTTTTCTGCATGCTCACCATGTCTGGCAAACAGATTGTAAATCTGTTCACTTGCTATCTCAGTTTTTCTTGATCAGATATTTTGGGAGCTTAGGCTGGTGGTGGGAGGTGTGCATGTCTGATGACCCCAAACCTGCAAGATGAATAATGATTTCTTAACCTTAATCCATCTAAATGGTTGATTTTTATGACAGTGGCCTTCTGTCTTTGTGTTGCTGGGGCTGGTGCGCTGGGAGCTGCCTTACAGGCACTGAGATTATCGTTCGGGCAACTGTCACCAGGAAGTGCCTATGCTATGGGCTCATGACATCAACAGCCTGGCTTTCCACTCAATTGTGATTTCAAAAATAAACTATTTTTGTTAAAATTGTAGGCTATGCAAATCTCATCAAAAATATCATTTGAATCATGTGAGAAAGAATAAGCATTTTGGAAAGTCCTAAGAGCTGGATTTGATTCCTGCTTCTAGGACTTGCTCGCTATGTGATCTTAAGCAAATTGCAAACGGTCCTCCAGCCTGTCCTTTATTTATCAAATTCTAACGCTAACGTCTAACCTCACAGACTCGTCGAAGATGCGATTAAATATTTACAGAGCTTTTTTATTTGCAATGCCTTATGCAAAAGTTAGTTATAATTACACTGTGGTGGTGAAGTTCATTACATACAAGCACCTAAATGATTTTGCACACGAGGCCCCTCAACTATTGGTGCTCCAAGATCATAGCTCATTAGATTTGTAAGATTTTAGACAGCTGTGTTCTACGAGATCATAAGTCTTGAAACTTCCTTGAGGTTAGGTTTGCCTATGGCTTGCCTGTATCTTTGGAATCTTTATAGATTTTTCCAAATGTCAAACTAATAAATGTCTTTTTCTTTCTTGATCTCTTCCTTGAAGGGGAGACAACATGGAATTTACAAGAGAGTAGTCAGGACAAGGAAAAGGAGAAGTACCCTGAAAACTCTGACAAAGAGTCAGTCTTTTAAAATGACTGACTATAAGAACCAAAAGAAACTTACAGAAACTGGCATCCTTAATAGATTTATAAAAATATACGGCCTCAGTGAAACAGAAATCAGGCTGAGATGAAAAAAACAACAGGATGAGACAAAATAGAAGACTGGAAAGATTTTTTTTAAGGCTGTAAAGAAACATAAAAAGGTATAACAGAATTAAAGTCCTCAATGGAGACAGAAGATTATAATGAATTGACATAGGAGAAAACTTGAGTCAATGATGTGCAAGACATACCAGGAGATCAGAACACAGAGCAAAAAAAAATAATTAAGTCATCAGAGAAATAATGATTAAAGAGAAAAGGTAACGGAAGATCAATCAAAGAACGATGAGTATTTAAGATGGAAAAGCCAAACTCATTGGAAAGAAAGAAGAATTAAGGCTTAATTGAAGAAAATGTTCCAGATTTGGAAAAGTAACTTAGTATATAGATCAAAAGTATGTTCACTATGTTCCAAGGTGCAAATCAACAGAAAATGACACATGGATGGTCATAGTGTGGCGAGATTTCTCAATTATAAGGTCAAATAAAAAATCCTGTATACATCCAAGTCAGAAAAAATAATTTACCAATAAATAGACAAAAAATCAGACTAACTTTGGACATCTTTATAACAGCACCTGATAAAATAGGGCAAATTATAGAGTTTGAGGAGAAACAATAGTGATCCAAGAATGTACTACTTAGTCACATGATGTGTGAAGGCAAACAAAAGATATCCTCAAATAGGAAAGGCATAAAAAATGCAGTTAAGAAACAAACATAGTTGGAGACATATATCACTTAAGTAACGGCTCAAAATTAAATCAAGAATGGGAAAGCACATGTAAAAGATTTGTGGTTTTTCTTTCCTAGTTCAAATTCAAATTTAGTGGATCATGTTGTCAGGGTAAATTCTGCTTTGGTGCTTCTTTCGGGGTTTTGTTTATTCATTCCGCTTTTGCTTTGCCTTTTCCCTTTTCTTAATGCAAGTAAATTTATTTCTTGACTCACATTGTTTACTCCCAAATGCAGCTGGAATTTCTGTCTCAGATTTGATTACCACTTAGAACATTAAGCACTAAGCTACAATTGCTTTGGCATTTACTTGAAGCTAAACCTACCAGCTTGGGATACTTCACCAGAGGAATCACTAATCAAAGAGATTAGTGATTTGAAAAAAAAGAAATTGAAAGACCTTAGAAGCTGCCTCAGAACCCCAAACTTTCTAACCTTCTCTTGTTTCTGTCCCCAATGCCCCCAAAGCGCAGGGAGGGACTGCCTCTGGAATTTTCTTTATGTAAGAAAACGTCTTTCCAAAACAAATACAATTGTCTTAGGACCCTCCCCGCTTTCTAGGGCCCCCATCAAATAATCAGGAAAGACAAACCACTAGAGGAGAGACTAAAAATCGTCACCACGCCCAGATAGACTTTTCATCTATTCTGAGGGCAGCTCAGAGAGATTACCTGGGAGACATTATTTGCATAAAAAAACAACCTCTGTTGACAGTGAAGTTCCACTCATTACCTTCCTGCTACCTCCCCAGAGCTCAGAGGAATTTTGTTCCAGGCCATTGTTCTTTGGTCTCCTTCATTCCCCCTAAAAACCATTTACTACCCCTCAAAATGGCCAAATTCCCCCATCTCCCCTTCCCTATGAGGAAGGTATGTTAAGTATTTGGACATCATTGGGTTACCAGGTAATCGTTCTCCTGTGAGTCCCCCATGCAAGTTAAATTTGTACGACTTTTTCTCCTATTAATCTATCAACTGTCAGTTTGCTTTTAGCGAACATCTAGAGAGTGGAGGGCAAGCTCTTCCTTGGCCCCCACACTCCTTAAATTGACCTCACGCAGCTTACTTTGTAATTTTTGCTCCCCCTTTCTCCTAGATTCATGGACCACATCTCCCCTGACGTCTGTTCATGATGACGCCCACATTTCAAGGCCTGGTTGAATTATCATCCTGCCCGTGAAAATTTCTCTGATAATCTGGGCAGACGCAAGTAACATCTTTTGAGTTGTTTTTGCAGTTTCATAACACTTTGCATCTTTTTCATGGCTTTCATTATGTTCTGCAGTTATATTTTAAACCCTTTATGGATTAAATGCTTTTTAGGGTCAGGCACTGTGTATTCAACTCCTTTTCTTTTAAGCCCTTAACACATTGAATTTGAAAATTAAATTGAATTTATAGAATGATGCCTTCTTTCTTTTAAACCTTGGCAAATTAATATTTTCTATACCCATCTGCCACCCCCTGCCCTGTCTCTTCATAAAGGGAAAAAAAGAAATCATTAAAGTCCTCTCCTAAAAACATAACATGGAAATGTAATTTCATCCACAGAGCTCCTTAAAAAAAAAAATTCTATTTTAAATGATTGCTTGAGCAGGTATTACATATTTCTACTGTTTAATCTCACAGCTAATACCTTCTTCTGTGTGATTTATTTTCCAAAGTTGATTTAACCATTTTCCTTTCTTTGACCTTAGGTTTTAAAATTTGCACCCGTGATGAGTTATTGAGTTGTTTTCCAGTTGCAGTAGCTCTATTTCATTTCGAGCACTGTTCATTATATGACTTAATTGCACAGAAGCAGAAATACTACTGAGACATTTGTTTCCTTGGACATTTGTTTTTAACCTAATGGCTGTTCTAAACTTTGTGCACTGTTTGGGGTTTTTGGCCCCCAACTGGCCATTATTTCACTTGTTCTTAATAGTTGACCTTGTATTCTTTTTTATTGAAGAGATCAATGCCATTTGTCTTAAAATGTCTTTGTTTCTAAGTGTCTCACATCCTGTCTATTCCCATGGACCCAGGAAATGAAGTGTGTGTCTAAGGGAGTGGCTCTTGACCCTGGCTGCACAAGAAAACATCCCAATGCCGTGGTCCCACCCCACAGAGAACCTGATTACATTGGCTGGAATGAGGCTTAGACACTGACATTTTTAAAAGACCTCCCTGGGTGATTCTACATATGCAACTCAGTGTGAGAACACCAGGCGATAACCCTTTCGTTCTTTCCCTGGACCTCACCTCGTAGAGGACTTTGTTCCATCCATTTTCCTAGCTCTCTCGTCCTCCTTTTCCCTTCATCCTGTAAACTTGTACAAATCTCTCTCAAGCAAAAATACTTTCTCTTATCATACTTCTCTCTGAGCTACTGGTCCGTCTCTGACATGCACTTTTTTTGGCCAAAGCAAAAGAGTATACACTTGCTGTCACTCCTTGACTCTTTGATCCTTGCTAAAGACCCCAGACCACTCTAGTGAAAATACTTCCTCAAAATTGCCGAACACCCTCTTAATCATCATTGATGAAGGGATTTTTTTCTCAGTCCTGATTTACCCTAGAGAAAGAACTTCACATTGTTAAACACACTCTTTTCCTTTGACTCAGATGTTTTTCACATCTTGTCCTACCTCACTGACCTCACTTTCCAACTTCTTTACCCTGTAGGCTACATTCCAAACAAGAGCTAATATCTGGTTCCAATAGCCGTGGTGATAAACTCTGAGAATCAAGATCACCTAAACCTGGACCAGCCACTTGGATTTTATCCTAAGTGGACAAAAAAAGTCAGCTCAAACTCCAAGAAGCAAAAAAACAAAAGCAGTGAGAAGTGGACATTGCCAGCAGAATAATCCTGTGTCCCCTGAAATTAACTCTTCTTATCTGGAGAAAGTCATCTCTTGTCTATCCCAGTTGCAAAGGACAGAAACCCAAGTTAAATTAGCTCAAGCAAAGTAGTGATATATTTGTTGGCTTATGTAACTTACAAGGTCAGGTGTACACTAACTTCAGACACAGGTAGAACCAGGTACTCAAATAATGTTATAAAGACTTTTCTTCTCTCCAATCTCTTAGCCCTTTTTTGTTCCCTCACACAAATTTATAGCAGATGATAGTAACCAGCAGGTCCAGTCTTTCATTCTACCAGCTCGGCCTCCCCAGAGAACGGAGAGTCTCCTTCTCAGTAATACCAGAAAAAGGTCCAGCCTAATCTAGATTATCCTTGGTTGGGGTGTACACCTGTTATTAAACCCATAGCCGTAATTCTAATTGGGCAGACACAAGACTGTGGACTGGGATCCCTCACTAGAACCACATGGGTTGAGAATAAGAGAGGATGATTTCCAAGGAGAAAATCAGCTGTTAACTTATTTTTTCCTAACATCTAAAGAGCGGCTCCAATCCTGTTTCTTAAATAATCTGTTCATCCCTCCACTGCTTTGAGATCCGACCTTCATTATCCACTAAGTTCTCATATATACATGAGTCAGTTGCTAGACTCCCTATTCTCTTCCATTAATCAGTTTGTCTGTTCCTGGGACGATACCATGCTGCTTAATTATTATATCTTTTTACAACGTCTTGATAATGGGTAGGGCAAGTCCCACTGTCTTTTCTCTTTCAAAATCATACCTTATTATTTCATGTTTATTCTTCCACTTGATCTTGGAGTCAGCTTGTTAAGCTCCTTGAAAAACTTAGTAGGGATCTGGATTTGAAGTCTATTAAATCTCTATATTAACTTGCAGAAAATAGGTGGCTCTTTGCAATACTGAGCCATTCCATCTGTGACGCTATTATAACTCACATTGATTCATGTTCGTGTTTTGTTTTTTGTCCTTAATAAAGTTGTACAGTTTCTTCCACAAGGGTGTTCTGCATTTGTGGCTAGGTTTATTTCTAGGCACTTTATACTTTTTTTTTGGTGTGTGTGTGCTATTGACTCTTTAAATGTTTTTTATTTTTTTATGTTATTTTCAAACTGACTTATGGCTTTATTTCAATTTCTGCCTCCACTCCTAGCTGGCTCAGCTACTCTGGTTCTGTAGCCTTAAATCCTGAGAAGCAAACTGATTGCTTAGGGTAGTGGGCACATTTACTCTGTTTTTTTTAAAAAGATATTTCAATGTTATTGGTTAATTTAAAAAGTATGCAAAACAGGATACTTAATAGAATCTCACTTGAAAAATATAATAAGAACCTTAGTAATGTGTGAGTCCGTACATTCACAGAAAACAATCTGAATGAAAGAATGTACACCAAACTGTTAACAGTCTTTATCTGTGGGGTTATGGAAAACATTCAGCTTCTAAAGCATGTATTCCAGGATTGTAATGTTCTTTTTTCCTCCTAAAGGATGTCTTGTGTAATAAAAAAATTAACTAAATATATTTGGGGGTTTTTTTTTTACAGGTTTATTGAAATATAATTAGCATGAACTGTACATATTTAAAGTATAGAATCTAAAAACCACATTCAAGATAACAAACATTTCATCACATCCAGAAGTTTTTGTGCTTCTTTGTAATCCCTTCCTCTCAGTTCCCCCAACCAGCTTCTCCCTGTGGGATCCGTGCCCGTCACCCTCCCAGCCCACTGATGTGCTCCCTGACCGGGAAGCTCCGCTGAGCCTCAGTGTGCTGAGTTTGTATTGGAGTTTCACCATGTAGGCACAATTGTGATGGGGCTCAGAACACACTACTCCAAACTATGGCACTCTGGCATGCTGAATAGTTTAAGCTGAAGGAATTTACGAACAATCTCAGATGCAGAAAGGCCTCTCTGACCTTCCTTCATCTTTCTCCCCTGAAGCAGATCATAAAACCTAGAAAAAATGTTCCGATCTTGCCCTGAAGCCAGTCACAAGATTCTCATGTGAAAGGTTCTCTTCTTATACCCAGAGAAAGGGAACATCTTTACCTCTGAAGACGAAGGGTCACAGAGAAGATTCTGAACAAACAGGCCTTGCTAACTTTCCTCCAGCTTGTTGCCATTAGATCATACACTTTTTGTTCCATTTCATTTCTCCACACTTATCCACGCTTCATCAAACCTTCTATTAAAAAAACACTGAAGTTTAAATTTTGGGGGCGGGGGTGTCTTCATTTCTTTATGAAAACTTCCAGGTCATGTAAATATATTAAATAAATTTGTATGCTTTTCTCCTGTTAATCTGTCTTTGTTAGTTTGATTTTCAGACCCAGCCAGGGACTCTAAGAGGGTTGAGGAAAACCTTTCCTACCCTACAATTCACTGAATCACTGGCCAAGTGACTGAACTCACTCTCCGACCCCACCGCCCTGGAAGCTGGGAGGTCAGGCTGGTATTATGTGGTTCAAAGGCCCAATCCCCTAATGGCATAGTTTATCTTTCTAATGAGTAGTCCAATCTTGCATCATCTTGTTAGCATAAATTCAGGTATGAGCCCCGGGGCTTATGGATAACAGAGACACTCCTATCACTCAAGATATTCCAAGGATTTTAGAAGCTCCACTCCAGGAATCTGGGACAAAGACCAAATAAATTATTTATTATAGAACTCTAGCTCAGATGGCCCCTCCTTCTCCTCGGGGTCCCCTGGGACTCCCATTCAGATTCCATCTCTCCCTTGCACACCCCAACAGTGCTCTGCACTTACCCTGTTCTACCATTTATTATAGTCAGTCATGTACGTGCCCTTCTTCCCTCTAGGCTGCAAGCTCTTTGAGGGCATAAAACATGATTTATTAATCTTTCTAACCCCTTCAGCGCCAACACAGTGGCACTGTGTTTTGTTTGGAACTAAGCTTAATTAGGAAGCTTCATTTCTCTCAGAAGACCTCTTCCCCTTTCAAACCAATGCAAAGACTCATTCTTTTACTAGGGGTGTTGTGAGCGGTAATACAGACTATCATCTTAATCTTCTTGAGGATTCCCTGTGGATGTACTTTTTAAAAATCACAGTTTATTAATTATTAAGTTAGATAATGCATTCAAATGCTTTAAATCAATGTGGCTGAAACGGTTCTTTTGTTTGAAGGAAAAAGCTTCCCAATAGTATCATTTTCATTTCAGAGCTTTTTGAGCTTTCCTTCATTCTCCAATTTTAGGTGGCCTGTCATTTAAGCCTTTTGGATGAATTCCTAGACTTCCTGCAAAGAATCACTAGTTCGTTGTTTTTGTAAAGATATTCTATATAGAGTCCACCCATTCTGCCATCATTTCTTTCTTTCATTGAAAATCTAATACGATATTGCTTCTTGAATAATAAACTTGCATTTTGAGGAGTCTCCAGGAAACCACATTCTGTAACCTCCCTAATTATGTGCGAGGTGATTTTCAGGTGTAGGATTACGGCGTGGTTTGGTGAGAAGAGTTCTGCAACTGAATGAAGAATTTTAGGTTTTAGCCCTCAGTTCTCCTATTTGGTAGCTTTGTGATTTGGGGGTCAGTCAACAAATATTTACTGAGCACCTATATGGTGCCAAGTCCTGCGGGAATAAAGTTATAACCAACACAGACCTAGGAGTTTACGGTCTAGTGAGGATGACAGACATTAGAAATAATTGCAGGTAGAAGTACAGAATTCAAGAGTGTTATTTAAGCTTGTAACAGGGACCTGACTTAGCCTTCTGAGACCAGGAGCCTGAGGTTGCAGTGAGCTATGAGGACTACACGCCGCACTCTAAAAGAACCCGCCAACTCAGAAGAGCCAAAGAAGGTGATTCCTCATTTCATATGGAAAGAAGAGAACATTGAGAATTTCTCAGAAGTTCCATAAAAGGCAAGCAAGTAGGAACTAGCCTTAGTAATACACAAACAATAAACTAATTAAAACTACAAGTTACCCGTGTCCAAATGCATTGTCAGAACAGACCACTGGAGTGTAACTGTTCCTAAAATTTGTTAGTACCTATATGGTGAGGCTGCGAGGAAACAGACACTCTCAGACACTGGTGGTGAGAGGATAAATTGGTATCGGTCTCAGGAAGGGCCAGCTGGCAGTGCCATGAAAGTTACAAATGCAGGTATCTTGTCCCCCCACAATTCCAGTTCTGGATTTTTTACTACAGCAATGCTAGTATATGTGTGTGTATATAATGACATATTGAGTTTTTTCACTGCACCATTGTTTGTAGTAGAAGATTAGAAGCAATCCAAATGTCCATCAGTAGAGAATGACTAAGTAAATTACGGTACACCTACATGGCTATTTTATAGCTGGAAAAAGGAATAAGTAGGCTCTTTATATGCTGATGGGGAACAATCTCTTAGATACTCCGCTAAGTGAAAAAAAATCACAGTACAACAAAGTATACGTTGTGGTATCAACTATTTTTAAAAGGAGGGGAAAGAAAAAATTATGTATCTCTATTTGCTCTGAAGTATATAAAGTTTCTCTGAAACAAACAAAAAAACCCAACAAGAACTGTGTATTTGTGGGGGTGAAGAGAATTTGGGGCACACTTTTTGGTGTTTGAATCATGTGACTACATTACCTAGTCACAAAATTAAAATATTTACACCAAACGGTGCCGAAGTTACTAAGAAAACATGGAAATTTAATTTCGTCTTGCTCTAGCATTTGCATTTTGGGACATGTTTCATTCCAAACCATGTATTTTCAGGCATGTGAGATTCTCTCTTTCCAGAGTTATTTTATCTTCTACTTAGGAATTGTGGCCACTCTCAGACCTGTTTTTCGTAGCGCCTGGAGCACACTTACCCGTGTGGCTCCCCAGGAGGAGGAACCGAATGTGGCCCATCCAGTTGGAGACAATGAAAGGAACGGGAATCACTCTTGCAATGCGTGGCTCGGAGATGCTCATGTTAGGATTCCAGCCAAGATCTTTCCCCTAAATGCAGTCGGTCCTTGACGTTTTACCCACACTGAGGCTCTTCCACCATTTCCCTTCCTGCTCACGCTGCCTGGGAGGGTCTTTGCTGTAGTTTGTCCCCATTGGTTTGGCATTTCTCAACTTAAAAGAGGTAGCTGGACGTGATAAAAAAAAAAGAAGAAGAAATTCTTGTGTTCTCACCTCCAGATCCTTTTCATAAAAATTAAGCATTTATTTTTATTTCTTATTCATATGTTCAAGGCATGGGGAGTGAATGTGAACTCACACAGGGGCAGGTAGTAATGCGAATAAAGGAAATGCACTGGGGGAGGCGATAGGGGGTGGTGGGGACTGCGGAACGTGGCATCGGTCTGCGCCTCCTACAGGGAACTCCCGCTCCCCCGACTGCTGATGGGGAAAAGTGGGGAAAACATTCCCAGGGTGGCCTGATCTTCCCATTTCTCAATTGCAGCCAAAATTCAGATATTTTGGTGAAATTTTTGAATTTTTAAGATTCTGGGCAGGCCAAACTAAAATATCTGCAGGCAGATCAGACCTGCAGTGTCCAACTCCTGATTTTAGCCATCTCCTCATCCTCAACAAAATTTGAAACCTTATAATTTAGTTGTTTAAGTCGCCCTTGGTGTGAAACCCTGGAAGGTATTTTTCAAGACTAAATATGCGGTGTATATTCTTTTGACATCGTCCTCAAGATGATGTTTCACATTCTAAAGGGATGAAATTCCTTTTATGGAAACAATAGTGCCTTTCCTTTAATAGGGTATGTTTTAAGCATTTAAGCTTTTTAAAAAAGGGTGTGACCTCCCCAAAAATACCCTAGGAAGGAGGAAAAAACTTTGGCAAGAATTGGGAACTTTCAACAACATACACATTCCTGTAAAAGAGGAATGTGCTTAGGCTATGGTTGTGGAGATGATACCAGAAAGCCTATTTTGCTCAAACTGACTAATGCAAATAAAAGGTATGGATCAGATGTTTGTGCAGAAGTGTCTGAGCAATGGCTACCATTTTTATTGATAATCCCAGCTAAAAATGGGATTACAGACCCTTAAATAATTGTCCGTAATATGATGCAATTTGCCATGTGGATAAAAATCATACTATAGTGGGCTATGACAGATAAACCCATTGATATCATTCAGTGCAACTCATCCATTTTACAGCCCAGAAAAGTGAGTTCTGATGCGCAAAGTATGTTTATCAAAATGGTACGGTATAAGGCTGGAACCAGGCTAGAATCGGGTCCCTGTGTCAACACATCAGTATCCACCTATGTTTATATCACACAGAAGTTTACATCATTAGCATTTTTTGGAAAGCTGTTGGTTGAGATATGAAAGTTACTTTCTCGGCTATGATGTCCTTAGACTGTTCCATCTAAATTTGTTGGGGTCTTATTGTCATTGTCTAGGATAAGAACAATAGGAAGAAGTCCCCATTCTGGCAATTCTCCAGTCCTCTCTGCACTGCAAAATCATTTAACAGAAATCAGATACTTTTCTAAGAATGATGTCAGGGTTTCTAAATCAAAATAATGATCATTTTCTGCCCTTCTTAGGCCCGGAATGGATTTCTTGCAATGTTTCAGGTTTGTGCTGTACTGTCACGGCGTCCTTGGTGAAGGCTCACAGAGCTGAACGGGGCGGCCAGGAGGGCACCGTGACACGGACAAGAAGCTGAAATTGGTCCGGAGACACCGTGTGGCGAGGCCGGTCAAGGACTTCTTTTTCCTAGAAAATTGCTAGTTTCACGACGGAAAGTTGAAACGGGATGAAATATACAAGTATAAAAATCTTTTTTGTTAAAAGTTAACAAATCCCTTAAGCATGTTTAAGATAATAAGGAGCAAAACATCGGCAAGTAAGGCACGGATAAATTAGGGCTGAATTTCGAGGCACTTGAGAGGAGAAAGGTGGGGTGTAGTTTTCTTTACTTGTTGTAGGTAATTATTTTCCTTTCATGTCTCAGTGTCTTCCTCTCTCAAGCTCACTCTCCCACTTGCAAAATGATGCACCTTCTTTTCTGTTAGCCAGTTCAAAATGAGTCCATGGGATTGGAGCTTCACACCCATCTTTCTTCTCAGAGTCCACATTCTGGTGTAACTGACCTGCCCTTTGTCCCACACTCGCGGACTGCAGAGAGTGACGCGTTGCCGTCAGTACCTGGGTCCCGTTGCTCATGGTATTTCCAGACACCTTCCAGTGCCGTGGAGGACTGGCAGTTCCAACCCGGAACACAGGATGCGGTGGGTTGAATAATGGCCCCCAAAGATATCCAGGTCCTAATCTCTGGAACCGTGAATCTCACCTTAGAGGGTCTGCACATGTGAGCAAGGTAAGGATCTTGAGATGGGGAAATTATTCTGGAATATTGGGGTGGGCCCTAAACACGATCACAAATATCCTTCTAAAAGAGAGGCAGAGGGAGATTTGGTTAGACCAAAGAAGGAGGCAACGCGACCATTCAAGAAAGAAGCTACACTGCTGGCTTTGAGAAGAAAAAGTGACCGTGAGCTAAGAAACACGAGGAATGCAAAGCTAAGAAGCTAGAAAAAGCAAGGAAACAGATCCTTCCCCAGGGCCCTCGGGTGAGCGTGTCCCTCCTGACACCCGTGAAGCTGGTTTCGGGTTTCTGATCTCCACAACTGTATCAACGTGTGTTGCTTTTAGCTACCAACTTTGGGGTAATTTGAGCCAACAGCCATAGGAAAATAATACACAGGATACCCCAGTTTTCAGGAATGTTAGCTAAGGAAAATTAAATAAAGAAAACAAAAAAGACTGCAAAAGATAGATAGCATTATAAATTCTTAAAGAATAACTATGGAGAGTTCACGCTAGCTAAGTTTTAAAATCTCACTGAAATGGATGAGAGAGTTTTTTGAAAAATATGAATGACCATCCTGACGGAAGAGGAGGAAATCTAAAGGAAGCACTGACGTGCTTTGGCTGTTTGCTCGACACTTGTTCCGAGGCTGCTGAAGGAAACTCCTCAACTTAAGGCTCTCCCTGCCTCTCGACACCCACAGATCTAACCACAGTTGGGCCCTCAGTGTGGTCCCTCAGTTGTTTCTCTAATCAGTTCCCGCTTATTTTCCATGGAGACTATTTCAGACCTTCTTATACGCCTCAAACTTTTCCTGCCTCACACTTGGTGGATGGGCCAGTCTCCCTTCTCACAAAGAAGAAAATAGTAGTCATCTGATGTCCTCCATCTCCTGCTCCCCAAACCACACACTTATTTCCCTCCCTATCCATTCTCTTTTCCTCCTCTTACAATGGAGGGTGTGTCCTGTCCCCTGCCCCAGGCTAACCCTCTGTCTCTGCTCTGGACCCCATCTGGTCCTGTCTTCTCAGGGATCTCATCCATAGACGACCTCCTTTTTCTCTTGTAAGTCCAACCTTTCCTCCCTGTTAACTTTTAAATATGTCTGACACATATCTTTAAAAAAAAAAAAAACTCCCTTCAAACTCAAGTCTGCCTTCAGTGACCTCCTTCTTCATTTCACAGGAAATTTCTTAAAAGGAACGTTTTAACTTGCTAGGTCCGTTTCCTCACCCTTATTCACTCTTCAAATTGATGTAATGTGGATCCCAACCACTCTACTTCAGCAAAATTGCCCTTGCTGAGATCACCAATGAGCTTCTTGTTGCCAAATGAATTACCAATTCTCAGCCCCCAACTTACTGTTTTTCTGTGGGATCTGACCTGTTGCCCACCCCCTCCTCACTGCTACCCTTTCTTCCCGCATCTGTCCCTGTTTGTTCAGTCTCTTTTGTAAGCACCTTATTATCTGGCCATTTCTTAAACATTTTTTGTCATTGTCTTTGGCCCTTTTCTCTTTTTTATGCAATAATAATTCCACAAATGATGTCCTGCTCGGCCATTGCCAAAGTTATTTTTTTTATGAGCCTCATCTCTTTATTCCCAGGCAAGACCTTCTCAACCTCACCTTCTTACTAAAATTTCCCCCAGGTACTCTCAACATCCACTGGAACAAAACTAGAAGTCATCAACCTCATCCTCCTCTGTTCCTTACCTCAGTGAACGGTGCCAAGACAATCTAGGTATCGTAATCCTCTTTCTCCCGTAGGAATATATCAAACCATTCCCATGTTCTGCCACATTTACCTCCTAAATGTCTCAGGTCTGGCCAAGACACCTCATCCCCATGGCCTGGTCATTCTCATCCACACCATTAGAATCTCTTACCTGGCATATGGGCTGAATGTTTTTGTCCCCCCAACCCCAGCTTCCCCGGTTCATATGTTGAAGCCCTAACCCTCGATGTGATGGTTTGTGGTGATGGGGCCTTTGGGAAGTGATCAGAGTTAGATGAGGTCATGAGGATGGGGCTCTCATGATGAGATTAGTGCCCTTTTAAGAAGAGACACCAGAGAGCTCATTCACTCACTCTCTGCCACATGAGGACACAGCGAGAAGGCCGCCATCAGCAAGCCAGGAAGAGAGCCCTCTCCAGCATCTGTGGGCGCCTTGATTTTGGATTTCTCAGCCTTCAGAACTGTGAGAAAATAAATTGCTTAAGCTCCCCAGTCTATGGTATTTTGTGATGACAGCCCAGGCAGACTAGAACCCCTGGATTGCTAGTTGCCTCGAAATAGAGCACCCTCTGTTCCTTTCACAATAGCCAGGGTGAACTTAAACACAAATCTGATCATGTTGCTCCCCTCTGTGAACATTCTGGATGATACTTCATTCTTAGGATAAAATCCACATTCCGTGACATTACTTCTAATGACACATATAATTTGCCTTCGCCTCTCACTGTGTTCTCTTCTCTCCTACCACGCTCAAGACTTGTTGCCTTTCTTTCAACTCCTTGGCCATGTCATCCTTTCATTTCTCGCCAGGACTCCATGCTCACTATTCCTGCCTCTTGTCACCTTACTAACTATCAAGGACTTCCCAGCCTCATCAGAAGGGCAGCAGGGAAAGTGACGAGAAGCATGAACTCTGATGTTCGTACTTCTTTGGTTTGGGCCACTACTGGGCCACTTACTAGTTGTGTGAGCTAGGGTAATTTTTCCATGCCTCGGTTCCCTCATCTGTAAAATAAAGATCACAATAGTACTTACCCCATAGGATTGTCATAAAGATTGAATGAGATCACATTTGAAATATGCTCAGGATGGCGCTGACCACATAGGAAGAGATGTATTTAGAGTTTACTAAAGAGATAAAATGCATCTTCAAAGTCTTAGTTTAGACATCATCTTCTCTGAGAAGGTTTCTTCAACCTCTCTCACAACCTCACTCCTAAGTTTGGTTCAGGGGTCCCCGCTCTGGGCTACCATAAGCACCCAGGACTCACCCAACATGACATTCATCCTGTATTGTTATTGCTTGTTTGTTTTTCCATAACCCCCACTAGACTATGAGCTCCAGAAAAACAAGGAATGTGTCTCTCTTGTTCATGGATCAATTCCCAGAGCCTACCAGAGTAGGTGGCACGTATAAGTCACTCCATCAATATTTTCTGAATGAATATAGTATCTAATTAGTAATGACATATGCGTAGCTATATCTTATATTGACAAATGTCTATTTAAGAGGACATATCCGATCATTACTGGGAAAAATTGTGACCAGATGTATTAAGAGTTTTAAAAATACTTAATATGGGTGAAAACTTGAGGAACTGTGTGTCAGGACTATTTCTGTTGCCAAGAACAGAAAATGTAATAACCTGATTCAATTGGGAATTTATTGGCTCATGCAACAGAAAAGTCCATGGATTGCTGATTGTAAGGCTTAGACAAAGTCACCCTCTGGGGTAATGCTTCCTGAATAATGCTTTCTGCTGCAAGGGCCTCATCTGAAGGCTCCGTGTGCTGCCTTCAGCAGCAAGAGACTCACACCCTTCCTTGTTCAACGAGCTAAAAAGAGCAAATGACTCAGCCTGTGGATTCAGTATAAGCTTAGACAGATAAATAGATGGTGGACAGATAGACAGATACCTCTGCCCGGCTTACGTATCATCCTTGCGCCAGTCGCCATGGCTAGTGAGATGTGATGCTCTGATCAGAGTCTATGGACTGAAAAAGCAGATGTAGAAAATTGGGGTATAATTATCAGAAGAAGAATGAATGAAGGCTGTTTATGCCAGGTACCAATTTATCGCCTTTCAGCTCCAAAGCCACCATTCTATCCCCTGCTTTGTGTTCCTAGAACTGAACCCTGTAAACCTTCCTCATTACCCAGCTGGGACAATGTTGGGCTTTGTCTGTAGGGGGCACCGGAGCCACCTTTCAGGAGGAAGGGGCTTCTCTTCTTGGTTTCAGTGGGCTTTCTCCCTTCTGGGTTTTTCCCTGCAGCTGTTTGCTCGCACGACACATAGCGTCATTCTGCTTCTCGGCGCCAGCCAGTGATTTCCTGCCCCCCAGCCTTGACCTGCCAGCTGTGGCCCGGCTCAGGCCCGGCACCACCCAGTGAATTGTATATACGATTAAATCACTTTTAATAAAGAGTTATACAACCATTGGCACAATCCAGTTTTTTTAAAAAATAGACTGTATTTTTTAGAGAAGTTTTAGGTTCACAGCAAAACTGAGCAGAAAGTGTAGAGATTCCCGTATATCTCCCCCATTACCATCATCCCCCATCAGAGTGGTCCTTACGCTACACTTGATAAACCTGCGTTGACAAATGCTACCAACGCTTCCCTTCCCCTCGTCTTGTCCTCATTCAGTGACTCCAAGGTTATATTTAGCTTCATCTTGTTGGCTCCATGCAAATTTCCTGTTGCAGTAATGAGATACTCCCATCACCCTTGACTATTCTTTTAATCTCTGGTTAAAAACTTTGAGTGACAGAATGCTCGCTGTCTCAGAGGCAGATCTCGTCCATCATCAAGAGGTAGGCCGGGCAGTCACCTCTGTTAGAATGTATCCCCTCAACTCAATCAAAATCTACCCGTCTCTAATTTCTGCCTGACTTCCCTCTGGAACAATACAGAGCTGCATGACAGCTTCACCACTCCTGAGCCTTCCTTAAAAGAGAATAAATGTCTTCAATCTCTAAATTCTTTGACATCTGGGTGCCCTCATCAGCTTTGTCTTTTGGCAACTGGAAGAAGGTTAAATTGGGGCGCAGACGACAGCCGAAGCGATCAGGGAGGAAGGGTGGGAGGAGGGACACAGAGGTGGGTTTACTCACCCCGGGAAGGCAGAGGCTGTGCTGAGAGCAGGCAGCGCTCTGGGTGCAAGGCGAGCAGAGAGGAGACCTGGAGGTTTTGAGAAAAGAGAATCGGGAAGAGATGTCTGGGGTGGATTCTTGGAATGTACTCTGTGCATCCTCCTCTGTGTTTCTCCCCAAAACTTTTATGCAAACACTCGTTGCTAGCCAATGATCTGGTGTAAGAGGTCTCTCTTTATGTTGACCGCAACAGAGTAAAAACAGAAACTGCACGCAGAAGCCAGCATCCGGGTTGTGACTGCTTAGGAAAGTGCCTGGTAACCTGTTTTGGGTGCAGAAGTTGCGTCCTGAGAGTACAGGTCGGAAGGACACAAGACAACACAGAGATGCCAAACCAGAATTTCAGAGCGAGAGAGCAGAAAAGTGAAGAGCAAAGCAATGGGCTGAAGTCTGTAGGGAAAGGCAGCTGATGAGTAGCTCTTGGTGTCAGGATGGCTCAGGTATTCTTTTTTAAAAGAAAATTAAATTTCTTAATATACGATAATTGACGATTCACGTGCAATTTTAAGAAACAGAATAAAGAAATCTTGGGCACCCTTTACCCAGTTTCTCTAGTGGTATCATCTTGTAAAATTTGTAGAATAAAAATATTTTTTAAAAAAATCTCTAAAATAAAAAACTTGTAGAATAAAATTCGTAAAACTAAAAAAACCAGAAAAAAAATCGTACAATATCACAACTAGGGTATTGACATTGATATAACCTGCCAATGTTATCCAGATTTCTCGGTTTTACTTGTACTCCTGTGTGTGTGTGTATTTAGTTCCATGCAACTTTATCACATGTGGATTTGCATGTCCACCTTCACAGTGAAGGTACAAAACAGTTCCATCACCACAAAGATTCCATGTGTTGCTTTTTATAACCACACACAGCTCTCTCACACCCCACACCCCACTGTCCCTAAACTCTGGCAACTGCAAATCCATTCCCTATTTCTATATTTTTGTCATTCCAGAATATATAAATGGAATCATTTATATAAGTGGTATGTAACCTTTGGAGACTGGCTTTTTTCATTCAGCACGATTTCCTGGAGATTCATCCAAGTTGTAACATGTATCACTAGTTTGTTCCTTTGTATTTCTGAATTGTGCTCCATGGTGTGGATGTTTTTTAAATAATTCCCCTTTTAACCCTTCACCATTCATTCCTTGCCTTTCCCTACAGGCATCAACCCCCCTTTCTGCTCCGTCCCACTTGTATATTTTGGTCTAGGGCATCTGGGTTATTTCCAGTTTTTGCATATTATGAATAAAGCTGCCATGAACATTTACGTACAGGTTTTTGTATGTTTCATTTCTCTGGGATAAATGCCAAGAGTGAAATTGAAAGGCTTTCTGGTATTTGCCTGTTTAGTTTTATTTAAAAAAAAAACAAAACAACCTGCCAAATTCTGTTTTTCAGAGTCACTGTATAATTTTAGATTTTTATCAGAAATGTACTCTTAAGAGAATGCTAATATTTTAAGTTATTTATGTTACTCTAATGTAAATATCTTCTACTACTCTACACTTTGACTCAAGTCTGCCACATGCATGAGTGCCTCACAGAGTCAAGGACTGGGGACCAATCTCCATGTCATTGCTGATGCCGATAGAAAGACAAGGCTGACGTCAGGAGATGAGATAATTCGTGGGGTGCAGTCCCTCAAAGCCATGAGAGTGAAATCCCCTGGAAATTCATAGAATCTTGGGGAATCTACTGGAATTCCCACAAGCTGAGAGGCTTTAGTCAATTACAATTACATCTCAAAGTACAGGGTGTTTTCAGCTTATATCTGGTTTACAACTAAAATCTAGAGTACACATAAGTCTGTTCTTTAAACTCTATGTATCTTACCTAAAGAAAAATTCTGAAGAAAAGTGATCACTTTATCATAAAGTTTAAAGAGAAATGCAAAATAATACAAAACGTCACTTACACCCATCAGAATCTTCCCCTCCCCCAAAAAAGAGTCAATTGGTGGAAATGAGAAGAAAGAAGCAGCCCCATGACTGAGGGTGGGTGTGTAGCCTGGTGCAACCTACTGCAGAACAATCTGGCTGAAGTCAGTCAAACCAATCATGCTTACGTATGTCCCATGCCTTGGGAGTCCACTAATGCATCCATAGCCCGGAGGGACTTTCAATGCCAGCTGTGAAAGCAAACCTATGAGGATACTCATTGCAGCATTTAGTGTGCGCTGGTGGAATGCAACCTCCTCGCTTATCACCGTAAGGTAGTGTAGACGAAAAGGTATGATGTCGTGGAATGCACGCTAAAATGACACGCAACCGTTAGAAGCAACAAAGCTTTTTTAAAAGCCAGAAGCACCACAGCAACACAGATAAATCTTAAACACACAGTACTAAGTGGAAACAACCAACCTAGCAACCAAAGTGTCTCCATAGAGCAAAATAGAACTTACATGAATTAAATGTACACACAAATACACTATGCATATTAAAAGAATAACTACAGATGTAAGGATGCATGTCAAAAACATTAGGGTGGTGGTCTGTGAAGGCTGCGGCGGGGAATGGAATGAGAGAACAAGTACAGAAAAGGATAGCCCAGTATTCAAGCGTGTGCCCTTGCATGGATCAAAGATGTGCGTAAACCGTGAAGCACAATTAATTCGACGTGAGACTTAAAGAAAAAGTGATCTTCATTTTCTTTACACAACCCAATGCCTCTTTCTTTTCAGTTAAAATGAAATCAAAAGCAACATTTCCCCTATTTCTTTTACTCATTAACACTGGTCCCTTGGCAAAATGGTAGCTGAAAAATTCAGCATTTGTAAAATTGATTTCTACCACTGGATGAAAACAAATCTAAAATAAAATATTAGCTGGATTGAAACTTCTGTTTAAGCTCCCTAGAGCACACCCTCTCCTACTGGCTAAGAACCTCTAACGACAGCTCTCTTAACTGTTCGGTCTTTTGTGCTAAGATTCTCCCAACATTTGGGTACTAAAAAAGAATATGAGCCTTACTGGGGATGATAGAATTCCTAGTCTCATGGGAAAAGCATTAAAAACTGACACTTGTCATTTAACGTAAGATGCTTTTTACTTTTTTTAAATCCGGAGATCGAAGCACATTGAAGTGTTTTGGTTTTGGTTGAGTGAAGTTGATCATGACAGCTGTTGTTTTCATTTTGTTGTGTAATAAGCTTTCTTTGTTTATCATGTGCCCCACCGGACACTTTAGGTTCTTAGCAAACAAACCTCTTTAGAGGATGGTTGGGCATCAGCTTGGTGAAGAGTGCTGTGGAGTGTTTTCCTGTGGCTGCTTCCTCCCTGTATCTCCTACTCGCCTGACTTAGTGACTATTTCTGCCTGATTACATCTGCGACTGAGTCGAAACACCCCAGTTTAGATGGCAGGAAACAGTCTTTGAGATCGCTATCACTTAATAGTTCACCTGCCTCCAGGACCAAAGGGGTCAGGGGTTTCTCTGGAGGTGAAATGAATAACACATGAGGGGGGTGAGCATCATTGCATGTTGGGGGCGGAGCACAGGGCACGCAGGCACAGTGAGAGATCACACTATAATCACTGCACAATCAAAAAAATAGTGGATAAGTCCCTCCCAGGGAGGATTTTAGGAGTATAATGAGCTAGGGGTTAATATTGGTCATTGTCTCAGCCTTGTGCGCAGGGGAGACTCGGGGATTAGGCTGCTCAGTGGGTTCTTGGGCACAATCTGAGTTGGGGTGTCGCTTACCTTGTTTTCTCTGGACAAACGGGGTATAAGGCTTTGTAGTTACCTCGTGGCTGTAAGGAGGTTCTGCCATTTTGGGGAAGGAAACCCAAAAGGGAATGTGTCAGTGCAACAGCAAGTCACAAAGTTCCGGTCGGCAAATCTTACTGGCCTGGGAACTTGAAACATAAGAGAACTACCAAAAAAAAAAAAAAAAAGTTTTCTTGCTTATGGAGCCAGGTACAGGAGCAGAGAAGAAAATCCACAAATAGATCCTTGGGAACAGTTTTGGAACCCACTTTTATGATTTCATGCACCTCAGAAGTGACATCATAAAGGAGCCATCAGGAAGTGAAATGAACATGCAACTGTCAGCTCACTGGACCGAATGTGTTCAGCTTCCTCATCAAGAAACAGTGAATGAGAACCTATGTGGTGAGACTGAGGAGAAGGGGCTGTTCTGGAAATGCGCTGAGAACAGAGGGATCCGAAGTGGCCCTTGATTTTGTCACCAAGTTACAAGCGAAGGAATAATACTATACTAATAATGGCTATTTATTGTACAAGCCTGGGAGATGCTTCACAAATAGTCCTCATTTCAAACAGCTGCTGTGAGGACCCCATGAGTGTGACGGTTGATCTGATGTGTCAGCTTGGCTGGGCCACAGAGTATCTGGGTATTTGGCCAAACAGTGTTCTGGGTATTTCTGGGAGGGTGTTTCAAATGGGATGAACATTTAAATGGGTGGATTTTTGACGAAAGCAGATTGCCCTCTACAACATGGGTGGGCGTCATCCAATCAGGCCTGAATAGGACAAAAAGACCAACCTCCTTTCAGCAGGAGGGAATTCTCCAAAGACTGCTTTCAGACTTGACTGGAAACATCGGCTCTTCCTGGCTCTGCAGCAGACTCCTCTGGACTTGGACTCAGCTTTCCTAACTCTTCCCCCTGCAGACTTTTGACTTACCAGTCTCCGTAATCGCATGAGCCAATTCCTTATAATCCTTCTCCTTCGGTATGTATGTACACACACACAAACATCCTGCGGGTACGATTTCCCTGGAGAACGCTCCCTGTGATATTATCATTAATATTATCCTCATTTCACAGATATGGGAACTGAGGCTCCAAGAGGACACCCAGCACATCGTAGAGATAGGTTCAAGGCCAGGTATGCCCGACTCTACAGCCTAAGCATTCACTTGGCCTCATGAGAAGGTGAAACAGAAGAGAAGTGATAGCTCCAGAATTATGTGGCCGGTAAGTGTAGACTTTGAGTCCTGGCTACGACTTCATCTTGCACACATTCTTTTGCTCCTGCTCTTGGTTAGAAGACGTAGAAGGTGCAGAACTCAGGAAGTTCCCAGCCCAAAGAGGCCAAACGATCCACACCTCCCCTGATTGATAAGACCTGTGCACGGTGACAGACTGTCTCACCCGGGAGGGAGCCCCCTTCTGAGTCCTCTGTCACCTGTATAAGAAAACACAGGGGACTTCGCTCTCAGGCACATCAGCAAGATGTGTGGCCTCTGTGAGGTTATCAGCCAAACAGCATATTTGGTTTTCAAATCAAGGCATCTGTGAAAACCAATTTGTCAGGCTAATAAATTCAATTCTGATTTTAAAAGCCCTGCAAGAGACTTGGAGCTTTGAATTCTTATTTTTAAATGTTTCATCTCCAGCCCTGAAAGGAAAAGCCCTTTCCTCCCCCTCAAGGGTAAGATTGTCTCATTCTTCTGACTCATATTCATCTTCCAAGATACAAGGTTTTTCACAGTTCTTTTCCTTTTGAAAGTGGGCGTCTTTTTTTTTTTTATCTCAGATTTAAACAATAACTCAATACCCCCAGTGCCTGTTTCTGGAAATCTATTTAATTTCACAAAACAAGTTACCAAAGCATGCAGACGTGTACCATTTCCATTTTAATAGTATCACCTCTCCCTGAAGTTTGGATTTAGATGAATATAGCCAGATGCCTGGAACAGTCTGCATTTTGAACACTGCTCCTTTGTGGATGGGATATCTATTTGACAGAAAGGCCTTTTATAATCGTTCAGACCCATTTTTGGAATATGAAGGCAAAAATATAAAACGTGAAATTCACCTACGTCCCCATTGCTTTGGGTTTGTTGGAAAAATGGATGAACAGGACCACAAATTGCCTACACTAAGGAAACAACAAGAAATTCATTTCGGGTAAAGATTTATGAGGTCTCTGAGACCTCAAGGAAGATGCTAAGGGCCATCAATTATCCATGACTTCTGTGGTTTTTTCCCCTGTCTCAACTGCTGTGCCTAAAATTTTGATGAATTATGTCTTAACCCAGATCACATGTGCTCGGCTATTAGCTTCTCTCTCTCTCTCCTTTAAAGCAAAAGGATGCTCGTCTACAAGCTCATTTCTTTTCTGTTAGGGAGTAATTGACTTCGTGGATGTGTTTTACTGATTTTGAAAACGATTTTGCTTTTTATCTTCTTGGGCTTTCCTGGGCAGTGGGCAGAGGATGGGATCTGCAGTCAGTTCAGATCTTTGCTCTGCAGTTGACTAGCTGGGTGGCCTTTAAGATTAAGCTTTCAAGTTTTCTAGCCCTCAGTCTTTGCACCTTTGCAGTGGGTAAAACAACACCCCCCAGGATAGTTCTGAAGAATGAATATATTTGTCCTTACACAGGTCTGAGCCCAGTGCCTGACACAGTAGGTCTCAAAGAAAGGTACTGGATGCCCCACAACACACTGTCATGCTCATTACCACATTTTACCTTTACATTCCTACAGCTCAGTGCATCACCTTCCACCATTCTTTTTATAGAAGTAAGAACCTCAGGCAGGGAGTGTTTCAATGCATTGCTCAAGGCCACCAAGAATCAGTAGCAGATCTAGTGTAACATCGTAGCCTCTTCTTGGTTTATTTGTATGATTTCTCTCTTTCTGAACATGTTCCATTGAAGGAAGACCCATCAGCTCTGACATCACCAGGAGGAATTTTCTTATCCGAAAAGGTCTAGTTCTTATTTCACTGCATGATGTTAAGACTCTGATACAACAGAGAGCTAATCTTCACTCTATAGTTAAGAGGCAGGGAGTGGGGATTTAATTTTTAAAAGAAGGGGACCCCAAGATTCAAGTTATTATGTTAATGTGCTTAAGTATCCCATATGCATGTGGACCCCTAGTGAAAACTGTGTGGCATTAAAATATTGAGTTGTAAAAATTAAATTTTTTAAATTTAATTAATTTTAATTAACAAAATTATATATTATTTATCATGTGAAACATGATGTTATGATATGTATATGCATTGTGGGATGGATAAATCAAGCTAATTAACGAATGCGTGACCTCACATTTTTTTTGTGTGGTGTTATTGACTATAATCAGGACATTATACAATGCATCTCTTGAACTTATTCCTCCTAGCTGAAATTTTGTATCTTTTGGCCAACATCTCTCCAATATCCCCATCCCCCCAGGCCCTGGTAACTGCTACCATTCTATTCTCTACTTCTATGAGTTCATCTTTTTTTAGATTCCACATAAAAGTGAGATCATGTGGTATATGTTCTTTTATGCCTGGCTTATTTCACTTAACATAATGTTTTCCAGGTTCATCAAAAATGACAGGACTTTCTCCTTTCTAAAGACCGAATAGTATTTCATTGTGCATAAATACACACACACACATACATATACCATATTTTCTTTATCCATTCATCCACTGATGGACACCAAGGTTGATTCCATCTCTTGGCTATTGTGAATAGTGCTGCAATGAACACGGCACATATCACTTCAAAATACTGATTTCATTTCTTTCGGATATACACCCAGGAGCGGGATTGCTGGATCGTATGGTCGTCCTACTTTTATTTTTTTGAGGAAACTCCCTCCTGTTTGTCATAACAGTTGTATTAATTAACAATCCCACTCTCAGTGTACAAGGGTTCCCTTTTCTCTACATCCTCACCAACACTTGTTATCTTTTGTTACTTTTTAACAATAGCCATTCTAATGGGTGTGAGGTGATATCTCAATTGGGGTTTTGATTTGCATTTCCCTGATGATTAGTGATCTTGAGCATCTGTTCTTATACTTGTTGGTCATTTGTATGTTTTCTCTGGAAAAACGTCTATTCAAGTTTTTTGCCCATTTTTGATAGATTATTGCTATTGAGTTCCTTACGTATTTTTGATATTAACCCTTTATAGTGTATAGTTTCCAAATATTTTGGATTGTTAAATGGTCTAAGAAAATAGCTATCTATAAGTCATTTCAACCTGTCCACTAATATCAGAGCCAAATGACATAAAATATATTGAAAAACTGTTGAGTACCGGGGTAGCTGGAATGGGTCTTAAAGCGTGGCGTGCTCTGGTTTCCTGCAAGAGTGATGCAAGGAGTGACGTCACTGCCTTCCATCAAATTACAGTCTATTATCTTGCCAGTCATAGTTTTTGAGAGTTTTGGAGAAAACAACATTGGTTTGTTTCTCATTTATTCCTTTATCTTTTCCTTTTTTAGTTCTAGAATAATTGCTTTCTGAAGGGAAAATGCCAAGGCTCATTAAAGGATGAAGTTTTGGTTACTGAATGGTTTGGGTGATGTGAATACATACAAGAAATGTTACTATATTTAAAATCTTTGGGGAGCCCTCTTGTTTCCCTGGCTTTGATTCAAAACAAAGAATGGAAAGGTCTTACGTGATCAAACTGAATCTCTCTGGGTGAATCACATGTATAAAAATATTTTCCTGTATCAGAGGAATAGGAAATGATAGGCAGGAAAAATAATAGGAGCTGAAATAGTCATGGGACATAGAAATGAGATGGAACTGTTTGAAAATGTTATAGTTCCTGGGAGTGCAGGCAAGATTATGGATTGAAAACAACCCAAGGAAGTTTCCTAACAATGTGTTATTAATCAGCATCTTCACATGTGTTCAATTTCCTGCTTCCTTATGTATGAAAACTGTTTACTGACCATTTTCTTCTCTTTTTGGTAGAAATCTTTACTCCCCCGCCCCACTTCTCCCTCCCTTTACATTACAGACTGGAATTCCAAACACTGACTATGCAAAACGTTTTAATCAGCAGGGCTCTTTCAGGTCAGAAGTAGGGCAGAAGACCTTTAGAAGTGTGAATAGACATTTAGGAAACAGGAAATAGAGGATGACAATTCAATGAACCAGTTAGAGTCTCTTGGTTATAATTAATAGAAAATCCCATTCATCTGATGAGAAAATTTACTATCTCACGAAAACAGGCAGGCTAAACATAGCAAAGTCTCCAGGGTTGATAGAATCACCGGTTCAAAGATAAGCATCATTTTTTCTGTCTCTCCAAACTTCTGTCCAAAGCATTAGCTTTATCCTAATGCTGGGCACGCTCCTGGTTATAAAATGACTACAAGTAAATGGGTCAATATGCTTTCTTATTCACATCCAATAGAAGCAAGAGAGAAATAGCCCTGACTCTGGGGCACAGTCTGGGTCATCTCAGGCAGGTGCCCACCCTAAACCAAAACCAGCGGCTGGGGTAGAGGCCTTACACCAATTGGCTCAGTTGAATGAAACAAGCTCTCCCTTTGGAATTGAGAATGAGGAGGATAATAAAACAAAGTTAAACTTCTGTTAGGAAGGAGAAATGGATATTGGGTTGGCAAGGGATTATCACACAGAGCGTTTGCTGACAAAATACACAAAATTATTCTAGTAATTAAAGCATCTTAGGTAAGCCTTACTCCCATCAGTGCAATGACAGACCCCCACTCACTTAGTTAGTTCTCCCATTTTACAGATAGGGAAATGGAGAACAAGCATGGCATGGTTATTAAACATCAGAGCTGGGATGTGAAACCCAGGCAGCCCAGTTCCAGTGATTGTAATCCCAACCACTGTAATATACCACTCATGCTTCAGCGAATGCCACCCAGATGAGCCAAGAAATTTCCACCAGTCAACTCAAAGCAAACTAAGGTCACGTAAAGGGAGCTTATGACATTCGCCACACCACACGATACAGCATTGCCTATAATTACAACGCAGGAAGCACTATGCAGTGTTGAGCTCCATCGCTGCAGGACGGTTAGCGTCCCAGGACAGCACACATCCTTGGCAAAGCGTATGGTGGTTCTCTTGCTATCCACACCCATGACCTTCTCTGTGGGGTGCCTCTGTAAACGCTCCCTTACACCTGTTGTTCCATCTTCCCAGCACTTTAGCCAATCCAGTCCTCCCTGGCCCTTTCTTCACAACAGCCTACGACAGCTCACAGTGGCATTTGTCTTTAAGGCAGTGGTTCTTGATTTTGCCTCCAAGGGGACACTTGGCAATGTCTAGAGACATTTTTGGACATCACAGTTTGGAGGTGGGGGGAAGCGCTACCGGCGTTCAGGGGTAGAGGCCAGGGATGCTGCAAAACACCCCACAATGCACAAGTCAGCCCACACAAAGAATCATCCTCCCCCAAATGTCAATAGCGCCAATGCTGAGAAACTCTGCTGAGAAGGAGGGCGTGTGTTAAGCACACGGTGGAGTTGCAGGCATCAGGTAATAGGGAGCGGGGTGGGAGAGGGTCTCTTGGACTCCACATCTTCTACTTCTCCCCAAACAATGAGCATAGCCATGTGCCTGGCTCTCTGCTTGACTAAGTGATAAGACAGAAATGCTATCCTGATACATGTCTTTGTTTGTTTCCTTGTGAGTAAGTAGTTTTGGGGAGAGGATCCATCTAACTTTTTATACAATCCAAGTGTCTGGCACTGATTCAATTTTCCTTGTATAAGCATAAAGGAAGAATGTTTATGATTTCTGAAATTATCACTGAACCATATAATTATTACTTTTAATGTAATCACGCAAAAATATTATTCCCATGCTGCGGTGGGCGCTCCTCTCCCCCCTCGCCCTGAGCCACGGGGTGGTGGGTCACGCGCGCCCGTGCCTAGCAGCCAATTTAGAACAGGTGCGGACCAGGGGAATCTGACTGTTTAATTAGAACAAAGCATAGCAAAGGCCCGTGGTGAATGGGGTAATGGGTAAAGGGCTCGTGAGATCTAACCTGATTAATCCCTCCTCACTTCTATTGCCCAGGCTTTCCACCTCTTTATTATGCAATTGCATGAAAAATTATACATATGGGATCTTGTCCCATTTACCTGCCTTTTGACAAAATAATTCCAGTTATAAGATAGTACACTAATTTAAGGTTTCCTTCAACCAGCCACTGCTCACGCTCCAGCACATACACTGGAGTACAAGAACACCGTTCCCTTTTAGACATAGACCAACAGCTATGAGTTGTCCATTCAGCCAAGATTCTCCCCAAGGGGCTTTCAGAGGGAACTTGAAATAAAACTTA
>CAUYRT010078955.1:0-13147 GCA_963574885.1 Lepilemur ruficaudatus
GTGGCGTCAGCCTAGCTCACAGCAACCTCAAACTCCTGGGCTCAAGCGATCCTTCTGCCTCAGCCTCCCGAGTAGCTGGGACTACAGGCACGCGCCACCATGCCCAGCTAATTTTTTCTAAATATTTTAGTTGTCCAATTACTTTCTTTCTATTTTTGGTAGAGACGGGGTCTCGCTCTTGCTCAGGCTGGTCTCAAACTCCTGAACTCAAACGATCCTCCCGTATCGGCCTTCCAGAGTGCTAGGATTACAGGCGTGAGCCACCATGCCCGGCCTCTATTTGACTTTATTGCAATTTAGTTTTCACAATGATCAGGGAAGGAGATAAGATAATCCATTCAATAAAACTGGCAGTGGCATTAAATTCCACCCCTACCTTTTTCTATTTAAAATTATTACTTATTAAATATTTATCAGAAACAAAGAAGAAATTTCAAGTCATTTGTTTTCTTTCCCTCAAGATTTTTAAACAAAATTTTAGAAAATGGTTTCAATATGTCAAAAGGGAGATCTTTCCCCCTGCTTGGAACTATAAGTTCTCTAAGCCTGATGATCTTTAAGGACATTTATTATCTCGGTCTCTGTTATTTGGAGATCTTCTCTCTTTTAATATATTTGAGGGTATCAGATAGGCTTCTAAAAATGTATTACAAAAAAATGAAAAGTAAAGATTCAGATTTTGATTTCAATATGCTGTAAAAATAACAAGTAAATTTTGATTGTTTCAGCCAATGCCACCCTGTATATATGAACGCAAACCTCATCCATACAACTCTTGTTTTTTTATTTTTTTGTAGAAATAAACACTATCATAAACAATCTGGCATCCTACAATTCCTGAAATAAAATCTATCTCTACAAACAACTCAAACCTTAGAAGAACTTTGCCCTGTCACAAATTAAACTTTCCTATTTTTTTATCTGTGGATAATAACCCACTGGTTATTGCCCCATTTGTATATGAACTATTTCAACTCTGTTCTGTACTTTTTTAAAAGTTTTGACCTTTAACCAACTATTACTTCTGCACACACAGTGTAATAGTTCTCCTTTAAGAGAATACATGCTACATACAGAGAATTTTTGTTTCTATGAAGGATACAAACATAAAATTTGCAATGTCTGCCTTAGAGAAACTTGGTGATCAAAATTAGTATTATTTTTATTTATCTACTGTTCTTAGCTTAACCTGAAACTAGAGCATCTCTATAATTTTGGGTACTAATAGAAAGCACAACTTTTATCAACATTTCCACTTATAGTTGCAACATCTAAATTTCACAAACTAAATCAAAAGCCTGATGACAGTATTCTCATCCATGCTGTAACAAGGGAATTTAAATTATGCAACTTTTTGTTTGAGAACATTTGTTGTTTTAGAACTTTCTTGGGCCTCTGGGGGAGTGCAGATTTCTCTGGAATCCAGGATGGTGCCAAAATTCATCATTGCTCTTATTAAGAAATGCACAGAAGGTGAACATTCAAGGGAGAGTTCGAGATGCCCTATGTTGCTTTGGTCCATCAGCTATCTAAATGAATAAAAGAGAGATGTGTTAACAGAATTTCCTGAATCAGCTTCTGTAAAAGGTGAGGCTTACCTGATAAGTCACTCCTGAGACCAGAAACTTGACTATAACTGCTAGATGTCATCTGTTTAATCCCCTTATTCACAATACAGATAGCTAAAACCAAGCTCATAGAAGGATAACAAAAGGAATGATTGAGCATGACTACAACTACCATGTGGAATTTGAACTATATTGTGTTAGCCAAACAGTCGAATTTATTTTTGGTAACTTATCAGAAAGTATGTACATGCAAAGGAGTGCTACAGTACAATGTGAATGTTTTGGAGCACCATCTCGAATAAATGCTGCTAACATTGAATTCCTAATGAGGACTCTAATTTCTTGGTTTGTAAAATGATAATAATAATATAATACCTAACTAAACATTGCGGGGTCTGAAGAGAATTGAATAAGATTGTGCCTATGAAAGTGATTGAACATCCTGAGTTTGATGTATAAAAGCCAACTAAATGATGCATAAATCAAGGACTCCTAATACATCCTGTGTTACATACACAATTAAACATTTCCTTCTCCGTCAGCACCAGCAGGGTGGAAGAGTGCAGAGAAGTGTTACAGTGAGGCTTCTCACTTAGGTGAGGGGAAATAGGAGCTCCCTTAGCCAAGGAATACAAGTGTTAAGAGGATGTTTAAATGGGATGTTTCCTGTTGTCTGGAAATCAGACAAAAGCCCTAAAGCGAACATAAGGAGATAGGTACACCTATGTTCCACAGAGAAACTGCTAGAAGTCAGGTTCCTACAGAGCTGTCTAAAAGGCAGATGGGCCAGACTTTCTATTCTCACCCTCTATTCCAACCAAATTAAGTAAATAAACAATTGAACATCTGCAGGCTTTGTTTTTTTTTTTTTTTTTTAAGTAGGCACCATTATCTTTGGAGAAAAGCCCTGAGGAATATTCATGCTGAGTTCTGTGAGGAAAGAAAATCGGGCTGTCCCTGCAAAGCCAATTCATGGATGCTCGGGATTATCATTTATAAAGATTGGGGGTGCCTATAAGAGGGGGAAATCATCAGCTCTGTGTAGATGCTTGTTGAGCTGCAGAAAATGCAGAAGCCGCCAGTGGTGCTCCTCAGCACAAGGTGGTGTGGAAGTTCCCAGTGAAGGGGTGGTTTCCTATAACCCAGGAGGTGTGCATTTGATCATAGAGAATGGTGCCTACTTCTTACCTAGACATTAAAAAATGGGTGGCTCACAATGTGAGGGAAGGGAGAAAGGAAAACATGGAGCCACCTATACTCTCACCATTTGGTGAGCTGTATGGAGGGTCCTGTGAACACAATGGATAAATAAAATAGCTGGGCTCCAGCCATCTCGTGGGTTATCCCACCAGTGACAAGATGCCTCTTGTCAGACCTGTAATAGGCAGCGGACCGAGGCAGGGACTTAGGGGAAATTAATGAAGGTTAGTCTTCTTCAAAGGACTGTGCCCAATGAGGTTTCTGTCCAGGAGAGAGAAGAATGCACCAAAAATGTCCTCCATAAGCCAGTCACTGTTTGAACATCTGCCGCATAGATGATGTCAATGGTTAATTACAGCAGTCTGTCTAATCTGAGATTTTGCCCCTGTTTCTTCCATTTCTTCTCTGGACATCAACACCTTGGAGATAAAAGGCAGACAAGAAGCTGTGGAGTGTGATGGGGAGAAGGTGCAGAAACAGAAAAACAGGAGACAATATTCCCTTCCCCTTCCCCATATCCCGGAGCTGAGGGTCAGGCCTTTGTTAAGGAGAGCAAAGAAATTTTGAGCTGGATGTGAGATTAAAGGTTAATTTAGAATGGATGAGGCTTGCTTTCTTTCTTTTTGAAATTTAAAGCAATTAAGAGAAAAATTCTACAGGATTGTGGCTAAGGCCTATAATCCTGGCACTTTGGGAGGTCCAGGCCAGAGGATTGCTTGAGGCCAGAAATTTAAGACCAACCTGAGCAACATAGCTAAATAGAAAAATTAGCCAGGTGTGGTGGTGTACCTGGAGGCAGAGGCAGGAGGATGGTTTGAGCCTGGGAGTTGGAGGTTACAGTGAGCTGTGATGACACCACTGACTCTACCCAGGCAAGACCCTTTTTCCAAAAAAAAAAAAAAGAAAAGAAAACTAACTCTCATTAAAAAAATTTTATTAAAGTTTTACATATATGCAGACATATGTAAATAAATAATTAGATATTAAGTAAATATTTCTATGAAGTATCACAAGGTGACTGCATCTATGTAACCATGACCCAGGTTAGGAAGTACTACATTTCCAGGACTCAGAAGGTTCTCATTGTACTCCCGCTCTTCAAACTAAAGAAAGCCAACTTCCTGATTTCTTATATATAGACAATTATTTTTGACTATATAAATGGAATAATATAATGTGTGTGTATATATATATATATCATCTGGCTTTTTTCTAACTCAGTATGTGTGCAATATGCACCTATGTTGCTGTGTTCATTTTCTTTGCTATATAATAATCCATGGTGTAAACATATCACACTTTATCCATTCTACTATTTATTGGCATTGACCTTGTCTTTAGTGTGAAAGTTATCACAAATAATTCTGCTTTGAGCATTCCTGTACATATCTTTTAGTGCACATATATATGCCATATATATATGTCTTAGTTAATTATATAGGATATAGAATGGAATTTTGTGTCCTAAGTTATATGTATATGTATAAGTACATATACATTCAACTTTGGAATATATTGCAGAATAATTTTCCAAATTATTTTTCCCAATTTATACTCCTTTAAGCAGTATATAGAAGTTCTAGTTGCTGTACACCTGGTCTGTGCTTCGTTTATTGTGTATTATCTTATTTAATTTTCCAAAAACCTGAGAAAATAGCCTCAGAAAATTTAAGCAAATCATCCAAGATAGCACAATTGTAGATGGACTAGTTAGAATTTGAATTAGTTAGAATTTGGCCAAACTCAAAGTCCAAACTCTAGCTGCTATATTAATTTGTGTTTTCACCTTCTTCTCAAAGATGACATTGAATAAAGAGAAGTGTGGGAAGTTAGAAGGCACAGTGTAACTTAGACTCCCAGTGTTATGTCTAAAGATACATGTTATTGCCATTTTACAGGTGAAGAGCTGCAGGGGAGAATGGGTAAGTAAGATGACCGAGAACTCATGGCAAGGCTAGAATTTGAAGCCAGGCTTTCTGCCTTCCAGGATCATTGTCTTGATTTAGGTTTCCCCAGAAGCAGGCACTGAACAAGGATTCTAAGTGAAACCAGAGGTAAGCCCCAAAACAAAGGCAAGAATGTGGGCAAGTGAAATAGGAAAGAGAAAGAAGCCAATTAAGTGCAAGTAACTACTGGGACAGTTGGAGGTTAAATTCTTGAGGAATGCTGGGGAACAGTGTAAAACAATTACCTTAGTTATTGCTTGAGGGCTGCTGCTGGGAGACATTAAACGCCTAGCACTTCTGACCTGCTGTGGGTAGCTCCAGCTGCCAGAGAAAGCCCTCCAGCAAGGACACAGGGATTCTGGCTGTTGGAAGTTAGGAGGAAAAGCTCCGGAGTGATAAAGGTTGAGAGCATATGAGTGGCACCAACAGTGTCTGTGAAACCTAGACTTTTGACATCATTGCTGGCAGTGTTTTAGAATTTCTTTGCAAACTAGGAAAAATAATAATTATTGATCAAAGGACTGGACTCTTTCAGGCTCTACTTAAAACGGTCCACCATGAGCACCACAGGAATACTTCATTTATAGTTCCTATGACAGTAGAGCTCTTACAGGATTAAGTACATTTTATTTAAAACAGTAATTGAGTAGTAATTCTAAAAGGTTGATGTAAGTATTCAATGACAAATCCTAAATATTTTGCGCACCTTGTCTGGCATGTCTTCATAAACCTTTCTTCCACACGATCCATAAATGCACTGTATGCATCGCGCCGCCTTCTATGTCTCTTAAGGAAAATGGTACAAAGGAAGTCAGTGAAAGCAAACATGTATTAACTTTAATTGTTGTTTATTTTTTAAAAACTATTTAATAGTCTTTGCTTTAAAAGCTTACCTGTACCCCAGACTCATATCTGGTTTTTCTTAGACATACAGAATTGACAAAGCAGCCTTATTTGCAGAGGGTAGAATTTGAGCCATGGTAAAAGTATGTGTTCTCGACATTGTTTAGGAATGTATCACAGATTTTTCTAGTCAAGACTTCTTACTTGAGTGCAATTCACTAAACTGTGTGTGGGCTTCCAATGAGGTGGGAGGAAATTGGGGAAAAATTCCCTACAACATTTAGGCCTTAGTCCACCATACCAACTATCTTTGTAATGAGAAAAGAAAATCCAAAATGTTAGATAATTCATTTCAAGAAAATGCAGAGGTCTATATACTTTTTTAAAGATAGAAACATCTTTTAGTATATACACTACAACAAATTAAAACCTCTGCACCAAGCAATTTTGACAACCGTGCTAAAGGATTTCCCAACAGTTACAGAAAAGAGTCAAACTCACTGTGTATGAAGCAGATCTAACAGGCCATGGGGATTTTGTCAGAATTAGTTTTGAGTCCCAGGTGGATTCACGAGGCTTGTAGGTGATAAATCTTTCTGTAGTGTTCTTCTCTTTATTATCTTTCAGTAAATGGCTCCCACGTTCTAGAGATAGGAAGACAAATGAGAAACTTAGCAATGACACGTCTTTGTTCATGATGCCTCTCAGATATGGTATCATTTTTGGAGATCAGGACCCAGGGGTGGTAAATTGCTGAACAATTTGTGAATGCAAATCTAAATAAAACTTTGCTTATTTTTGCTTTCTTTTTCTTTTTTTTTTTTTTTTTTGAGACAGAGTCTTACTCTATTGCCCAGGCTAGAGTGAGTGCCGTGGCGTCAGCCTAGCTTACAGCAACCTCAAACTCCTCGGCTCAAGTGATCCTTCTGCCTCAGCCTCCCAAGTAGCTGGGACTACAGGCATGTGCCATCATGCCCGGCTAATATTTTTTTTTGTATATATTTTTAGTTGTCCAATTAATTTCTTTCTATTTATGGTAGAGACGGGGTCTCACTCTTGCTCAGGCTGGTTTCAAACTTCTGACCTTGAGCGATCCACCCGCCTTGGCCTCCCAGAGTGCTAGGATTACAGGCGTGAGCCACTGCGCCCTGCCTATTTTTGCTTTCTTAAGTTTACAATTATAAAATTATTCACTTCTCATTTTGAAAAAAAGAAAATAAAATGCGACCATGACCTTACTATCCAGAGACAATTACTGTTAACATCTTATTGTTTGTTTTAATTGTTATATAATTATGATATATTAATATAGTGTTAATGCATTATTCATCCTTGTCCAAATAGAGAATGCTGAATAATAAAAATTAACTCTGAGTAAGGGCCATACAAATGGCACCACAATAATTATAATGGCATGTGTGTGTGTGTGTGTGTGTTTATCATGTGGTTTACAATATACTATTAACTAAGTGCTTTACAAATGTTATTAGCTAGCTGATTTAATTCTCACAATATTTCTATGATGGAGATTCAGTTGTTATCATCTCCAGGTATAGATGGGGAGACTGAGAGACAGTTTAGGTAATGAAGTTTAGTGTCATGAAGCCAAGATTCAAAGTTGCACAGCTTGGCTTCAGAGTTTATTCTCTTAAGCATTATGCTCTATTTGTTCTCTCTACATAACACATTGGGTTACAAAATCAATCTTCAATGATAAACTAAAAGTTGTGGGTAGCAACATAAATGGATTGTTGCAAATAATTAAAAAAAATTTACTATGTTATTATTAAAGGTGATAAGTAAAAAAAAACATTTTAGTTATAAGCCTTTGCAAGTACTATTATTAATATATAAAGCAGTTTTTTTGCAATATTCATAACTCTATAACAACTTACCTGTACTTAAGAGTTGTGACTTAAATTTTAATCCAAAAGGATCCTTTTCATAAGTTGTCACAAAGTTTGGTAAATCAGGTTGGTGCTAGATATGTAAAGAGAAGATTGCACTATTACTAATAAATATTGTTTCTTACTATAGTTTGAGTTTGATTTTTCCCAATGTTATACATTTTACTAGCAAAATGTGATTTTGAGGATTTTGTTGTAGAATTTAAATGTAGCATTTAAAACTTATATATGATAATTTGAAAGAATAGTCTAAGATCTAAATTCTATATAAACAATTATTTTATGGTAGAGATAGTACTTCAATTACCCTTGTATTAATAGATCAGAAATAGTATCTTAAACAATATGGAAATTAAGGAAATCTATTTAAAGTTTGGCATTTTATTCTTAAACTCAATCTTAGTCTATGGCACATAGAGTAACGTTATTTTTCTGGAGCTGAATTTATTTTAGGAACATAGCAAAAATATTGCACAAAGTAAAATAATTTGTCAAGCATGGAGTAACTATTGATTGTTCTTAGTAAGCTATAAAACAAAGTATGTTTTCTAAAATGGTTTAAATGAACCAATTTGAACTGAAATAGAATTTGTACACTCCAGAAGATGATCAAACAAAATATCATAAATGTCTCTACTCAAAAGCTGAATCAATGTGGCACAAAACAGTGAACTTGAGTGTACCAATTTCGACAGGGTTCTCTTTTTAATGAGTGACTCTAGGTCTTGCTAAAAGCATATAGAAAAATTCCGAAGAAAGACATTCTCTAATACAAGATTTTTCACTCTTTAATCAAGTACACCATGAGGCCAAGTTAGTTTCAAAAAAAAAAAAAAAAAAAAAATCCTTCATTGAGTTTTAATTTGTAAAATGCTGACATCTAGTGGTTGCACAATTTATCTCACTCAGCCTCCAATTCACTCATTCATAGAAACAAACACAGCTAAAATAAAAATGTCCTCCATTTCTCGAACTTTACTTGTCTAAGTTTTGTAATCCTGTTACAAGTGAAATATTTAAATAAACCAATAACACTAAATATTTAATTTACCACCCTCATCTCCAAAAGGTAACATATCTCATTTACTACAAATGGAAGTGTTGAGATGCCCTGAATTTGTAAAGAAAGTTACTAATGGTAGTTTCCTGGGTTTCCCAACATTTACCCTAATAGCTCATGAGAGTTAACATTCATTGAATGTCTCAACATTCCAGATTCTGTTGTGCTTTGCATATATTGTCTCCTTCATTACTTACAATAACCATATAAAATGTGACATTATTATTACATGTTATAAATAAGGACAGAGACTTAGCAACTTGTCCAAAGGTATTAGAAAGTAAAAGAATAAAAATAATCATGTTCTCAACTACTATTGTATATTTTCACATTGTAATAAATTTATTCTATTTCACATTATTTTTGTACTATCTGTTCTATTGTTTCTTTGTTAGCAAGAGTCATATTTGTGTGTTAAATTATACAACTAAGCATAGAGTATATTCATATTCTAGTGGAATTATATTTTGACCTCATTTGTATCACCATATTCCTCACCACCACTTTAAATTATAAATCTCATTCTTGACCACATATTATTTAAATTACTAATCACCAGAAAGACTCATTAAAATAATAGAATATTCTTTTTGGCAATTTTCATTAATTCATCCATTGGATCCATAAATTTATTTCATTACAACTAGATTACAAACTCCTAGCAACTGATGTCTATTCTCCAATCACATCTAAATCTAAACTGTTCTTCTCAAACTTAAGAAAGCTCATTGCAGAGTTGACTGACAAATTAACTCCCATCAGAAACAATAACCGAGTTCTTACCTTTCTCTTCTACCACTTATTCCTGAATCTGAATTGTATTGTTCCATGAGAAAAAAAGATGAAGCAATATACATACTGTATATACATTTTTAAAAATATGCAATAGTTCTCTTAATTAAGAAATGCATTAAAATGATGTAATATTTTCCCTTATTTGTATTAAGTTGTTTAGAATCAAATACTCTTTTGTACCTGTCGGAAGTCATGTGGTTTGGGATCGACATATACACCCCTTGGGTATTTTCCACCTTTCACAAACATCAACTTCGCTCTGTGTGAATCCAGATGTGGAAATGTAGTTATAAACTTAAATATGGGCTTCTTGGGATGATTCCTTATGCTGGGCAGGTAAACCATTCTTTCTGGAAAATTGCTTTTTTTTCTCTTTTGTTCTTCCTTAATGGTTCTTGATGATATTTCTGGAAATCCCAAAGATCTATACAGTTTATAACTAAAATCAGGAGGCTTTATTTCCCATGTGTTAACTTTCGTTTCACATTGTGGAGGTTGCAGAACACTTTTTTCCCATTTGGAGTTGAGATTTTGTTGTGAGGGATATTGCAGCCTCTTTGCAGTATCCCTGTCTGTCATGCCTCTCTGAGGTTTATGGTGCATTATGTGGAGGGCGTTTTCACACGGAGGAATCTGCAACAGACATGGAAATTGGTGAAGTACGTCGCTATAGCAATGGTGTATTCAACATTTACTCTCCAGCCAAGTTAACCTTTTAAAGATTTATGAGGCAGAGAAGAGCTCACAGATGATGGCAGGGTGTATGGAGGGGAAGGGAAAAGCATCACTGCTGCAAATATTTATTCAGCACCTTTGTCACAGCAGTCACCGTGCCAGGGGCCAGAAATTCATAATTGATTGATTTAAAATTCATGTCCTTAAGTAACTGAGAGGCTACTTAAAAGACAAGCACAAAAACAAAAACTAAAGCCTATGTAATTTGATAAATATTGCAATAGTGTTACGAGAAGGAAGGAGGGTGGTCGGCTAGCTTTATCGGGAAAATAGAAGTGATATGGAAAGAAAAGTTGTCATTTACACTGATCTTGAAAGGTAAGTAGGAATTCCAGGAAGTAAAGGAAGGAAATAACATTTCACCAAGACTTAGAAAGTGTGTGAAGTTTGTCATTAGTTATTTCTAGGATATCTGTGTCTGCCTAAGCCATCACAAGTACATTGTAGCTACCGCTATTGAAACTTACATGAGAATCACAGAGTTCTTTTTTTGCTGACCAGCTAACCAGCAGCAAGGAAACTTCTAGGATTTAATGACTGTGTCAATATGTTACTGAATGATTCCAATGACTCTGAGATCTCCTTGGAAAGAAGGATAATTACCAATTAGAACATAGTATAACAATGCTGGTTCCTGGGAGATAAGGACCAGATACAAGGATGAATATCCTTGTCTTGTGCTAACATTTTGTGTTGTTTTATAATAACATCAAACTAGAAGATTTAAAAATTTCTAAATACTAATATTCAACAATCTAAAGTTTCAAATGAAGGGAAACTACTTTGAAGAGACATTCCAAATATCAACTTTAAAAAATTAATATTATTTTGTAATGGTGAATTGTTTCCAAATACTAATATAAATATTTTTATTTTTAAATGACAGTGTCATATTGAGAGAAAATCAAAAAGCACAGTGTGGCAGGAACACAGCATCTATATGTGAGGAGGCAATGAAAATGATATGATAGATAAAACTAGAAACAGCATAGAAAAAGGAGTGGAGCTATGTAAGAACAAAAGTTTGAGCACATATTAAAATTAAATTGATAATCACATGATTTATATCTCTGGCTAATCAAGAATTACATCTCATGTTGCCTTATGGCTTCAGCACTCACCACAGTGTCTTGGACATGGCAAGTACTAAGTAAACATTGCTGAATAGGTGGTGGAGGTAGGGGGTGTGGTATAAGAGAGATTGCCCAGAAGAGGGGACTAGGAGACCTAGGTTCCATCTAGTCCCATTTACTAATCAGTTTTGAGATTTAGCTGAATACTAAGTCTCTCTGTTGCATAGATTCCAAGTCTATGTTTGGTGTCAGTCTTAAATTACACAACCAGCTATTAACCAACCACAGACTATCTAGAAAGTATCCAGCCATTATTAACATAACCAGGAACACATTACATGGCTGGATACTTTCTGGACAGCCCCTGTATACTGAACATGTACTGTGTGCCTACTTACACCATGTGCTTTCTACGGTGTGACTTACTGAATCCCACACAAAATTTCAAGATTCCTCCTGATTGGAAGGAAGAGAAATCTCAGTAATGCCAATTATTGTTTGTTTGCTTCCTTCGTATGAGCTTGAATTCTCTTCAAATATAACTGTGTGTTTTATCACTGTGGTGTTTTTGCAAGTATCTTAGAATGTAAAACTGTAGGGGCAGTACCCAGTCCCAACCGTGCTGAGTAAAGTGGATATCCATGTGCAGAAGAATGAAACCAGACCCTTATCTCTTACCATATTACAAAAATTAAATTAAAATGAATTAAAGACTTTAATTTAACATCCAAAACTATGAAACTACTAAAAGAAAACATTGGGGAAGTGCTTGAGGACATTGGTCGGGGCAATGACTTCTTGAGTAATACCCCCAAAGCACAGGCAACCAGAGCAAAATTGAACAAATGAGATCACATCAAGCGAAAAACCTTCTGTACCACAAAGGAAACAATCAACAAAGTAAAGGGACAACCCACAGAATGGGAGAAAATATTTGTAAACTACCCATCTGACAAGGGATTAATTACTAGAATATATAAGGAGCTCCAACAACTCAATAGGAAAAAATCAAATAATGTGATTAAAAAATGGGCAAAATATTGGAATAGATATTTCTCAAAAGAAGACAAATAACCAACACATATATGAAAAATGTTCAACATCATTAGTCATCAGAGAAATGCAAATCAAAACCAAAGAGATATCATCTCACCTCTATTAAAATGGCTTTTATAAAAAAGGCAATAATTAATTCAGGCAAAGATGTGGAGAAAGGTGAACCCTCGAACGCTTTGGTGGGAATGTAAATTAGTGCAACCACTCTAGAGAACAGTATGGAGAGTCCTCAAAACACTGAAAATAGGATTACCATATGACCCAGCAATCCCACTGCTAGGTATATATCAAAAGAAAGGAAATAAGTATATCAAAAAGATATCTGTACTCCCTTGTTTATTATAGCACTATTCACAATAGCCAAGATTTGGAATCAACGTAAGTGTCCGTCAACAGATGAATGGATAAAGAAAATGTGGTATATATACACAGTGGAATATTATTCAGCCATAAGAAAATGAAATCCTATCAGTTGTGACAACAGGGAAGGAACCGGAGAATATTACATTAAGTAAAAAGCCAAGCTCAGAAAGACAAATCTCACTTATTCTCCCTCATATGTGGGCGCTAAATATTAATAGTAAAACAATTTATCTCATGGAGACAGAGAGTAAAATGATAGTTATCAGGCTGGGAAGGGTATCAAGAAGGAGGGGGATAAAGTGGGGGTGATGAATAGGTGCAAAAATATAGTTAGACAGATAGAATGAAAACCATTTGCTAGCACAATGAAGTTGATCATAGTCAACAGTAAGTTACAGCATTTTTTTCTTTTTTTGACAGAGTCTCACTCTGTTGCCCGGGCTAGAGTGAGTGCCGTCGTGTCAGCCTAGCTCACAGCAATCTCAAACTCCTGGGCTCAAGCAATCCTTCTGCCTCAGCCTCCCAAGTAGCTGGGACTACAGGCATGCGCCACCATGCCCGGCTAATATTTTCTATATATTTTTAGTTGGCCAATTAATTT
>CAUYRT010078957.1:0-21517 GCA_963574885.1 Lepilemur ruficaudatus
TTGGGGGGCATGGCAGGGCAGAGAGAGCCCTTGTCTGCTCTTCTAAGGCCTGGCGCCTTTGGCTTTTGTCCCCCAAGCCTGGGGGCTGGACGGATGCAGCCTCCCACTCCCTGAGCCCTGGCTCGAGGCTGCCCAGGCCCCACCCCACCCAGGATGGTGCGGGTGCAGGTGGGGTATGCCTGCCCGAGGCCCAGCCTGGATTGCACTCCTGCAGGGCCCAAGGACCAGTGAATACTGACAGGTGGGGGAGCAGGCGGGCAGCCCAACGCCCCCAAGTGGTGATGAACGGGAAACACACACAGCTGCGTGAGGCCGGGAAGGTCAGCGTGGGTCCAGATTGTTCATTTCACAGGCTGAGGTGTATGGCTATGCCGTGAGTCTCTGAGATTCTTATTTGCTTAAAGGTTCTTTTCTTTTTTTCCTTTTTGCAATCCTGGAGGAGCCCTTGCCAAGGCTCGGTCGGGTGGGAGCATGCGGTGGCGGAGCCCGGCCTGCCGCTCGCTCGCCCCAAGTCTGAGAAATAAATACATTCATCACTGCACAAACGTATTGATACAAAAACAACACTGTTAATAGTGTTTGCACCGTCTGTGTTGGTAAGAACCAGGCCCAGTCAGCCTTTTCCACTGCCTGGGGTGGGGTTGGGGATGGAGAGTCCCCCGGGAGTGGGGACCCACCAGAGTCGCCTGAGCTGTGCAAAGGTCCCGGCTTTTTGGCTTGAGTGGGACCCTCACATCAACCCACCCTGAGGGTCACGGGCAGAGCAGCAGGGGACCCAAGCCCAGACTCGGGTCCTGTGGCCAGAACTGACGGCCACCTTCAGTACGCCAGCTGGCCAGGACCTCCATGGTCCAGCCAGGAGGCCTTGGGGGCTGATCAGCACGGGCCCATGCTCTTTGGTGCCAGCTGGGCTTGGAGAGGCCCTAGGAATGGATACAAGGGCTCAGGTGAACCCAGGGAGGCTTCCAGCCCCTTCCCCGGTCCCCAGGGCTGCCTCTGCCCGTGAGCCCCTCCAGGGCGACGCGGAAGGGTGCCCAGCGGAAGGCGAGGCTTCCCTGGGACTGGCCTTACAGCTGCTGAGGTCTGAGACTGTAAAAGCTTATGTAAACAATGAGATAAATATATTAGTATCTTTTTCTGAGCCCACTGAGGTTCCATACTCATTCAAAATGTGCTTTGGTTTAAAAAATAGGTTTTGTGAATTTGGGTATGAGCTTTTTTTTTTCTTTTTTTCTTCCTTTGTTTATCCTCTTTCCTATGTGACATCTGCTATTTTCTGTTTCCTGTTTCTCCGAAACATTCAGGAATTAAGTGACTAAAGCAGAGAACTGTAAGCCGCCTTGGACTCTGAGGGTCCAATCTTCTCGTGAGGCTCGTAACATCACACACACACTCGCAAGCACACCTTCGACATGGAATCAAAGGAAAAGAAAACAAAACGAAGTGTTGTGTTAACCCCACCCCACCCCACAAACCCTTAAAATCTTAAATAGGAAACTAGTGTTTTGCTTTCTCATTAAAATACAGAAAAGGCTCGATACAATACTAAGGTGGGTACAATACTATGTCGCACAAACGTCGTTGAGTGAGGGGGCCTTTGCTCCCAGTCCCTGAACTTCTGCAAAGGAATCACCTACTTTCACGAGTCACCTCACGGATGCGGCTGCCACGGCATGGGAGGCCACGCTCTCGGCCAGGCGTGTGCACAGTTCCCGTGCGGTACAGACTTTGTGTCGTGTGGCTTAAGTGCTGACGGAGTGGGGTGGGGTCAGGACAGCAGGGGCCTGGAGCACCCTGCCCCCTCACTGAGGGGTGCAGCCCCGGGGTCTCCTCCGCCAGGTCCCCAGCTTGACTTGCTGGAACTCGAGACCCAGGGTCCAGCTCTCCGCTTCCCACCCAAAGGGAAGAGGGGCCACCTCGGGGCTGGGGTCGCCACATGGGGGGCTCAGCCAGGAGCCCTAGCGTGGCCTGAGCTCCCTCACTCCCAAATCACGCCGCTCACCACTCGGGTCCCTGAACTCAGGCTGTTTTCAGCTGGAGGGTCTTTTGGAGGAGTCTCTTAGGGGATGACTCTGGAATTTTTTGGTCTAAACTTAAAACAGAATGAAAAACAAAAGAAAACATGAAGCAAAATGAAGAGAATAAAGCCTGCTGGCCCAGCCCTGGGGCTCCAGTTGGCCGAGGGCAGCAGGACCATGCACGGTGACTTCGGTCTGGCCTTGTGAGCCCAAATCAGGGCCCACAGCGGTGAGAGAGGCTGGCTGAGAGAGCCCAAGGTGAGGAGCGAGGGGCGAGACCCTAAGCCCATAGGTGGTGCCCAGCCTCTCGCCAGAGTGGCCAAGGGCCAGGACTGCTCAGAGAGGTGCCAACCGTTCCCCAGATGCTGTGTGGCCCTGGGTGGCTCCTCCCCACCTCTCACTGGCCACAAGAGTGGGAGGGGCTGATGCCCACCCAAGCTCAACCTCTTGCAGGCATGGGGGGGGGCGGGCAGGATGGGGGGGGCTCACTTCCACCTCATCCTGGCCCTGGCAGGAAGCAGCAAACAGCTGCCCCCTCCTTGTCTTCAGTGCCTGGCACCTGGCCCCACGTTGGGGGCTCGCATCCCTCACCTGTGCCCAGACACTCACAGGGAAAAGGGACAAGTGAGCTACAGGAGCCCATCAGGGTGCTGGGGCCCAGGAGGGCCGCCCAGGCCAGCCCAAGCCTGGCCCGCTCCCACACATGGCTTCCTGGGCAGGCCAACGGGAGGAAAACTGCCAGTCACTAACGTATTGTTGTCACGAATTCAAGAGGTAGCAAAAAGGTCAGACGTCTCTCCGCCTTGTTCGGTGAGGAAGGAGGGAAAGCGAAACATCTGTCCACGCGTACGGTGCACACCACACACATGCACACGCACGCATACACGCGGAAATGGAAACGAGAGTACTGACAGCCCTGGAACCGAGCCAGCCTCCCCACCCTCCAGAACCCCAGACCTTCCAGCTCAAACAGTCACAGAAACGTTACACTGGTTCTTCTCTTAATAAAAAACAAGTACCTCTAAACAAAGAATATTCCTTGGAAACTACAGGAAAAGCACTCTCTCTCCTGAGGCAGCCGAGGCAGGGCTCGGGGACCAGGGAAGCCTTTGGGCAAGAAGGGCCTCTGAGGCCTGGAGAGGCGGCTGGCCGAGCGCCCCATGGCACCAGGGCCAGGGGACACGCAGGAGGCACGGCTGCCCTGTTACATTCCGTCTGCAGACCCAGGCTCAGCCCCAGAGGAGCCAGGAAGAAAATAAGCTATTGTTTGTTTTGGTTTAAAAAACAAAAATCAAAAAGAAAAAAAGGAACAGATCAGTAGGAATAACAGCAACATGGGCCCGGAGGGCTCTTTAGTTGTAGAGAGGTAAGCGGTGGGGTCACCCTGACTATCCCAGCGCCAGCGAGCAGCACCGCCCTGGCTCAAGGGGGGCAGAATCTGCCCCCAGCACCTGCTCCCCGCAGAGCTAGGGTCGCATGCGCCCACACACAGACACAACACAAGCACACACACACGCACACAGACACCGCCTAGGCTGCGGGCAGCCCGTCCCCTCACCAGCTTGGACGGCCCCGCTACTCCTTCTCCAAGCCGGCCTGCAGCAAAGGGACCAGGTCCCAGAGACCCACGTGACCCACGCCCACAGGCCCTGTGGCAGCCCTCACGAGAGGCAGGGGCCTGGGTGGGCTGGGGAGGTAGTCGGGCCGGGCCCGCTGGCTTCCCTCTTGGCTTCACTTGGTACAGACTGTCGATTAAAGCTCTGGGTGTGGACGGGCCGGGCTGGAGGGGCCACCGCAAGCCCCTGCTGGACCCAGGGGTCCTGCTCCTCCCGCCACGCCTCCATGCGCCTCCTTGCGTGGGTTCCCGAGGGGCGAGTCTGCAGAGGGCGCCCGCGGGTCTTTGGCTTCTAGGAGGGGGAGGTGTGCATGCGCAGGTGGCTGATGAGGTTGCGCTGCTGGGTGAACTTGCCCCCGCAGAGGTGGCACTCATAAGGCTTCTCACCCGAGTGCACACGCATGTGCTCAGTGAGGCGGTACTGGCGTGTGAAGCGCATGCCACACTCGTCGCAGGCGAAGGGCTTCAGATCCAGGTGGCTCCGCATGTGGCGTGTCATGGTGCCACGCTGCGTGAACATCTTGCCACAGATGTTGCAGGGGAAGGGCCTCATCAGCCAGTGTGTCTTCTCGTGCTGTCGCATCGTGGCCGGGTCCTTGTAGCTCTTCTCACAGACTGAGCACTTGAAGGGCCGGGGCTCGGCCGCGCTGGGCGCCGACAGGTCCTCAGCTTCCTCCTCGGCACCCCCGCTGCCAGTCTCGTAGGCGCCCTCCTCTTTGATGAACAGCTCCTCCTCCGTGTGCGTCTCCACATGCGCGTTGAGCTGCTCAGAGCTAGGGAAGCCCTTGGCGCAGGGGATGCAGACGTACAGGTTGTCCCCATAGGGTACTGTCTCGTAGCCCTCCTGCCAGAAGAGGTAGTGGGCGCCGGCATGGCCGCTGCCCCCCTCGTTCCCGCTCTGCCCACTGTCCTCGCTGCCATCCTTGCCGTTCTCCTCCTCCTCCTTGCAGGGGTATTGGGGTTCCCCATAGGGCCCACTGGGGCCACCCCCGCTGGCCAGGATGCCATTGGGAACCCTGTCCCCAAGCCCCTCACCCTCTTCCCCTGGGCAGGGGCCCATGGGCCCCACTTCTCTCCGCTCAAAGGGGGAGCCAGCCACGGGCTCCTTCTTGCTCCACTCCTTCTTGGGGGCCGAGTGCCAGAGACTCTTCCGAGGCTGCCCACCAGGACCCTCTGGCAGGCTGAGGTGGCTGTCCTCAGCCCCCTCCAGATCCACGGGCTCATCAGGGGCGGCCCCCAGCTCGGCATAAGAGGCACTGTTGGCAGCAAGAGGGGCAGAGGGGGGTGAGCCATGCTGACTGTCGCTCAGCTGGGCCGGGTCATCAGGGGTGAGGTGGGGCCCGGGGGTAGCGGGAGGCAGGGGTGGGCTTTTCTTGGACAGGTCCAGGCCTAGCTCCTGCTCACAGCCCCCACTGCTCCCGTTCGTGCTGCTGCTACAGCCCCCAAGGCCTGCTTCCCCGCCAGCTGGGCAGACAGCCAGGCCCAGGCTGTGCACACTCTCCTGGTTAGAGCCACCCAGGAAGAGCTCCTCATCTGAACCTTTGGCCTGGGGGAGTTCCTGGGGGGCATGAGCCCCCTTGCGCCCGTCCACAAGCCCGGGATACCGAGCCTGAATGACGGAGGCCGTGGATAGCCGCTGGCTGCGGGGAGGCCGCCCCATGCCAGCGGCTCCAACCCGCCCAGAGCCAAAGGGCTTACCGGCCCGCTTGAGTTTGCGGCGGCAGAGGGCTGCCAACTCGGGCAGCTGGAGGTAGCTGGCGGCAGTGAGGAGGGTGCTGAAGTTGGGCTCGGCCGGCTGGTCACTGGGCAGCAGCTTGCCCGTGTAGATGAAGTCCAGGATCTGCTGGAACACCGTGGAGCTGACCATGTCTGTGTCCAGGTTGATGAGGTTGTCATGCAGGACCAGGGACTTGAAGTAGATGCTGCTGGCGGCGAGGACATTCTTGTGGGCCCGGAAGATGGAGTTTTCCACCATGATGATGACGTCACACAGGAAGCCCTTGGTCCTCTGCTGGTTCAGCTGCAGCAGGAGCTGCTTCGAGTGGCTGGGCAACTCCATGTCAGGCCCCATGTCCCCACGCCCTGCCCACGGGCACCACCTGTAGGCAAACAGGCACACACATATTAGATGACCGAACAGGGTGGGGCTCAATGTGGCACTCAGAGGGGCCTTAGCACTGACCTGGCACCTGATCCCCACACACGGCTCCGCTCCTCAGCACAGTGTACAGGGAGGGACTCACGCTGCCTGCCGCATGCAGGTGCCGTGCATCACCTCGCCGAGGACTTGAGTTGCCCTCGACCCACTTGCACGCATGAGAAAATGGAGGCCGGAGGCTAGGAAGGTGCCAAGTAGAGAGACTGGGATTTGCACTTGACCTCACAGCCCAGGCTGCTATCTCACACTAAAGGAAATTGATCACACACCCACAGGGACCAGCAGAGAACCCAAAAATGACCAATAGGTGGCTATAAAATCCAGGGAGCAGGAGCCCCCTGGGTGAGCTGACTGCTCCTGCCTGGCGCACAGCCCCACAGGGCCGACAGCTTTCAAGACAAGCTAGAAATCTAGACTTTCATGTGAAGTCTCCCAGTGCTAAATGAAGGCTCCCGTTTAAAATACTGTGTGGCCCAAATCTAACTATCACATCTGCTAGCCTCTGCTCTGCAATGGCATGCCGCGCAGACAACCTGAGGGGCTGCCTAAGCTTTTAGCATTTGCCAGAATTCATGCTGCTGCTTCCCAGACGCCGCAGCCTGCCTGCTGCCTCCCCACACCTGCTCCTCACTGCTGCCCACCCAAACCCGAAGGCTCCACCTTTGGGCCGGCACTGAGCACCTCTCCAGCCTGGGCCTCCAGGTGCCAGTGGGGAAGGTGGCCTAGCCAAGCCCCTGGCACCACCTGAGCCTTGAGTCCTTTTAAGGAAGGACAACACCGTCCTTCCTGTACCTGGGAAAGATGGCCAGCTGGCCTCCACCAAACAGACTGGCACAGACGCTAACTGAGGTCATTAAGTAATAAACACGCAGATGCGCTAGTCTCTGCAGGAGCCCTGCAAGCTCACTGGCACTGCAGAGTGCACGCGAGACTCCAATAGCTGGCTCCTCCTGACCAAACCCCACAGCCCCACTGAGCAGCAGCCCCTGCCAAGTACCAGGACAACCTCGTAGGGAGAGCAAGGGCAGGGCAGCCCCGGTGGACTCCGGGGGAGAAGGGAAACACAAGGGAAGAGGCAAGGACTGAGGCCAGCGGTGCCCAGGGTGGTACTCAGAGCCTCCTCAGCCCCAAGCCCAGCTCCCAACTATAGGAAAGAGTACCCAACTCCATCTGTACCCTTGCCAGAGCCTCAGAGAACAGCTCAGCAGGGGAGGGCACTAAGTCCAGGGCTGGGGAAAGCAGGTGGTGTCCAGGTGGCCACCTGTGCCTAGTCTGGCCCCACAGGATTCCACAGGGCAGGAGGCCAGTGGAGATAGGAACTATCTTCACTGACTCATGGCTGCCAGCCACTGAGCAGCAGGGACCACAGGCAGCTCTGCCCACCGCAGTTCACGGTCTCTGTAAATAGCTCAGCTGCCCTTTGCCTTGTCACCACCAGAGTCTCCTGCCCATCCCAGGGCAGCCAGCCCTGCCTCCCATGGGACCCACCCTTCCCTCTCTTCCCAGGACAGAAACACTCTCCCCAGCACCACACCTGTCCCCGCTTACAAAGACAGAGGGAAACCCTAATGACCACAGGCACCCCAAAGGTTTCAGAGCTCACTGTGAACACACGAGGGTACCACGTGGCCACAGATGCTAGCACCTGTGGGGGGTGCTCAGAGGCTGGAGACTTTGGGAACTCATCTTCTTCTACTCCCTCCCCTACAATAGCCAGCCTAGCAGGGGCAAAGAGTCCAAGGTGTGGCTTCCACACTGGGCCCTAGACACCCAGCCCCAGGGAAACACCAGTGCCGGCTCTGCCAGAGCCCAGGACGCCTGGTGCTCAGAGCCTGGCAAGGGGACGGGCAAGGGGCAGTGGCCCTCTCCACACCGCCCAGCGATGTGAGCACACAAAGGACCACAGACCAGGACAAGGGGGAGGACAAGGGCTGTAGGGCTGTGTGCACCACGTAGGAAGCCCAGGGGAGAAGGTGCAGATGGCGGTCCCCCCTCCCCCACACCTCCCCAAGGGCCTACCGGAGTGCCAGGGGCCCAGACACCATGTGAGCAGCAGCCAGTGGGGGCGGCCTCCTTGAGCGCGTGGCCTTCCTGGGCGTGCATCAATGCCTGGTCACCTGGGGAGGAGAAGACAGATGTGGTCACCCAAATAGGCCTCAGGGAGGGACAGAAGGAAGGATGATGAAGGGGAGGACCTGGGGCCCTCATTCCCAGAAAGGCCTAACACCCAGGCACAGCCCTGCAGAGACAGTGGCCACAGTGCCCCAAAGATGGCAGGGAAGGAAGAGTGAGGACCCCAGGAACGGGGTTGGGGAGCTTGGTGGACACTAAACCTCCCCCCTCAACACACACACAGGAGATTTAGGACACCCCAGGGGCCACGTAGGCCTGGGGGCGCTGGTGGCAGGCACACAATTCCTGGCAGGCAGGCAGGCAGTGGCAAGAGGCCTGGGCAAGGCCCTTCCCAGGCTGGCCAAATTTACATAACAAAAGGTCAAAATTGGAGCCACTTGTGCAAGAGCTATTTATAAGAACCAGTCTCAACCGCTTCTAGCTCCCCTGCCTCTGTCCCTCTGGGATCTGCTCTCACCCCTCCCACCCTAGAGCGCCCAGCCCCCTCCAGCCCAGCCCTGTTCTGACCACATGGCTTCCCCTCTCCCGAGGTTTCACTGCCTAAGGGCTCACCCAAGCTGCAGGCTTGGCCTTTCAATACCAACCCATGAGGGCCGGCTCCCTCTCTCCCACAGCTGTGGGCCCTGCAGGAGGCAGGTGCTGAGGTTCTGGGTCCCTGCACCCAACATGGGCCAGCCTGAGCTCCCCTGGAATGGAGCCAGGGGTGGGGAAGGGGCCTGCAGCAGCAGGGAGGCCATTCCTGCCTGCCCTTCCCCCACGCCACCCCCTAGCCCGGAGCCAGGGAGGCTCAGCAGGTCCCTCAGGAATGTGACCAGACCCGGGGTGCCGGCCTGTGGCTGGGAGGCCTCGGCTTCAGACTGCCAGCTGTCTCTCCAGCCCCTAGAGCAGCTCCCGTCTTGGGGGGGACGGAGGGAAGGGGCAAACAGTTGGCCCAGGATCCCACCAAAGGCCCAGAGGGCAGCAGAACCAGCTCTGTAGGTACAGAAGCTTAAGAGCGTCCACATTTAGTGAGGGCTGGGCCTGGGCCCTTCGCCCAGGTCTCCTAAAGTCAGGCTGTGGCCAGGGACGGCTCTGCCAAGCTTTAGAAGGGGAGCAGAGGCCACTGAAACACTGGTGAGAGCAGCCAGAAGACTGGCCAGGAAGTCACAGTGGCACAGCACACTGGAACTAACCAGACGCCCACCACAAAGCCCTGTCCACCCCACCCACTCTTCAACCAGAGCCTCTCAGAGCACCTGCCAGAGGGTCAGCTGCCCTTGTCCGGAGAGGGCAGGCCAACTGCTGGACATTGTGCAAGGAGTAGGTGGCAGAATTCCGGGGCACCTGAGCGCCACTGGGCTGGGAAAGCCTTCCGTAGGTACCCACTGCCAGGCCCTGCCAGGCACTTCACCAGCCCAGGTGAGGACCAAAGTCTCCCAGCCAAGGAGGGGTGGGCCCCGGGCTGGGTCAGATGTGACACTCGGCAGGACAGGGCTGGGCTGGCTTCCCTGGAACCCTGCCTGCCAGCCACACCCAGGCTGGGCTGAGTCTGGGCTGCCACTGCGTCTGCAAGTTGTGATGGATCCTCACCCCATGAGAGGGGTCCCCACGCCACCCTGCTGCAGAACCCCTACGGAGCACTGCTCTCTCTTCCCAACCCAAATGACGACAGCCAGAGAACTCTGCCCTGCCCACTCGCCGCCAGGCACGACAGCAGCAAGCACCTACCCTGGAGAGGCCCCAGCTTGGGGGAGTGCCAGGTAACCAGAAACATGGCTCTGGGGCTGATCCAGGCAGCTGGGTCCAGGGGCTGGTGCCCAGCCCTGGCAGGAGCTAATTGCAAGCTGGGATGAGGTCATTGCCTGGCACCTAGCAGCCCCTGGCAGCAGGCCCAGGCAGTGTGCCTATCAGCCCCAAGGACAGCATGCCTGGCCCTGGCCTACCGTGCCCAGAGTGCAGGCTTCCAGGATGCCTAGGATCTGGGGCAGTGGGGCAGCAGGCCTGGGCTAGCAGGGCCATCTGGGTCCTCCTGCAAGGCTGCAACCTGTCCTAGCTCTCCAGGACAGAGCCTTCAGGGGTTCGGGGAGGGGCAGGAAGGATGGCACAGAAACTGCCACCCTAGTTAGGACCCCTCAGCTCCCAGGCTTCCCTTGTGGGTGGGAGAGCTCCCACCAGCTGACCACAGCAGGGTAGGGCAGGAACCAGCCACTAGGGGGACAGCCAGCTCTCTATAACGTGTGGCAGAAGGAACAAGATGATTCTGGATTACCTCCCCAGGGCCTGCCTGAGACGTCAGACACACAACCTTGTTTATAGAATGGTCAACACCCACCTGCCCTCCTTTTGCCCCTCCTGGTTCCAGAGATTCATGTCCCGTCCCCCAGGCCACCCCCCCACCCCCCCGCCTAGCCACCGAGCACAGGCCCAGGGCCAGACAAGGGCTGGAGCAGCACTCAGACACCACAGCCTTTCAAGGGAAGGCCAGGCCACAGAGCTGGGCTGGCCGGAGCCCAGCGCCGCGCCCAGCTGCACCTTCCCTGTTCACCCCGACTAACGCAGGGCAGCGGTGACCCCTTCCAACCCAGCAGGTCCATCTTGTGGAAAGAAACTCCTTGGGGGCAGCACACCCAGCTGCTAAATGAGATTATCTCTAGCGGTGGGATTATAGGAAAACCACAATGTCTGTAGGTTCATTTCTATAATACTCTGAATTTTAAACACTTACGCATTACTTTTTAAATCCTTTAAAAAAATAAAAGCAGAAATGATGCAGGGACCCAGATGAATCTCCCAGTTAGCATACTTAATGGAAGAAAGCTCATGTCAAAGGGTACAGACTGCATGATTCCACTTACATCAATTCTAAAAAAGGTCAAAGTGACCCAGGGTAAAACCTAAATCATCGGAGACTCTGGGGGTGAGGTGAGGACTGTCTGCAATGGGGCAGGAGGAACTTTCTGGAGTGAGAGCAGCTCTCCATCTTGCTGGGAGTCTGGGTTGAGGTGGATGTACCCGTCAAAGCTCAGGAAGGGCTGTACTGAAGACTTGGGTACGTCATTGTATGTAAATGTCACCTCCATGAAACAGACCTCCAAATGGAGGCTTTCTCAGGACACCCTACCTCAGCAGCTCAGCACCCTGGCTCCTCTTTCCTCCTGGAAACAACACCAGCTAACATTTCCTGGGTGCTGCTGTGTGCCAGCCACCTGTCCTTTCCATGTGCTGCCGTCATTTTTTTTTTTTGAAACAGAGTCTCACTCTGTTGCCTGGGCTAGAGTGCTGTGGCGTCAGCCTAGCTCACAGCAACCTCAAACTCCTGGGCTCAAGCAATCCTCCTGCCTCAGCCTTCTGAGTAGCTGAGACTACAGGTGGAAACCACCACGCCCAGCTAATTTTTTCTATTTTTAGTAGAGATGGGGATCTCACTTTTTCTCAGGCTGGTCTCGAACTCCTGATCTCAAGCGATCCTCCCGCCTCCGCCTCCCAGAGTGCTAGGATTCCAGGCATGAGCCATAGCTTGAGCCTGGTCTTGCTGCGTCATTTGACCCTCAGGGCCACCCAGGAGCCACGTGCTCATCTTCACACAGTATTGCTGAGCCTCTACCCAGCACCTACCCCCACCTCCCACCTCCCCTCAAGGTAAGGAGATCCGGGGCCCACAGAGTGGAGGAAGGTTGTCTTTGGCTGTGGACACAGGAACCCGTGCCCACTGATGGTCCACAAACCACCCAGGGGTACTGGTTCAGCCTCATTTTTCGGGCTGGCACTGAGCCCAAGGGCAGAGCAACCTTGATGAGACCAGACCCAACTCTCCCTGCTCCTCTCCAGCTGGGTGGCCCTGAGCACGTCTCAAGAGGGCAGTCAAAGCCCAAGCCGGGGACTCCCTTCAGGTCCCCTCCCCTGTGCACCCCCAATCGCTCCATCTCTGGCCCCAACACACACCAGCCAAATGGCCAAAGGGGACAGCAGAGGGGAGGGCCTGGGCTTCCTGCACCCACTGCACCCCTCGCTGCCCCCTGACCTTGGGGCAGCACGTCCTGGGGCCCACTGGCCCAAGGTGGCACGAGTGCCGAGGCCCCACCTGCCTCAAGGTGAATGCTTTGTCAGCCCACATAGACCCAAGGGCTCATGGGGGAAGGCTGGAACTAGGCCTCTCTTCCTAGCTCCACACAAAGGGCAGGAGAGCACCTTCGGCCAGAATCTTTTGAAGGCTGTGAGAGGAGGTTTTAAGATGAGAGTGATCTCTGCTTAGGCAGAAAGCCGAGAACTGTACCTGCCATCCAGACAGGTGCTGCCAAGCTTGGCCTGACACCCACGCTGCCCAGAGCCTTGGCATCCAGGAGGCCGGGCACTCAGAAAGGTTCTGGTTACTGGGTCTCTGTGTGGTTCCCTCTGGGGACCAGGCTGGCAGCCCCACCTCCAGCAGACAGGAGCACAGCCCATGCCCACCCCCAGGCCCACAGGTGGGGGCCAAACTCATGGTTTTAGGCAACACGTCAGTCCCGACCCATGTGAGCAGGAACCAGCCCTCCTTGGAGGCCACCATGACACCTGGACTGCAACTCCTTCTGGCCCACGCCCTGCCAAGACAGAGGCCTAGAGAGAAAGGTGAAGACCAGCAAAGGGGGCCCTCCCCAGCCAACCTTCCTGAGAACCTTCTCATCCACCTCTCTCCCTGGCGGCCATCCCTCACTTCCCCAGGAGGGGCTTCCTGCAGGAGGCCTAGAGCTCTGCTGGGGACTGGGGAGAAGCTCCGGCTGCCCACCCACACCAAGGCACCCAACAGAAGACAGCTTCTTTCGCCTTAACCACCTCCTGTCCAAGAAAGGAAAGCCTCGCCAGAAGTAACAGGGTACAGTGGGAACCCTCCAGCAGGGACATCCACGGCCTGCCCGGAGTGCCACTGCCAGGTGGGAGGGACAAGCTGTGCCAGGCAGAGAAGCAGTGCTGGGCAGGGCACGGCCACTAGGCAACATCCACACCCAAAGGTTAAACACACATGACCAGTGTCAGAGAGGGCAGACATGCTGTTGCTACCACCAAACCTAAGTATGAGGTCAGCATTGGCCCTGGTCCCAGACCAGCCCCCCACTATGGTCACCTCAGGCTCCAGGTGTGGCCCTGTGTGAACACTGCCTCTCCAAGGAAGGGCCCCTGATCCACAAGAGAGACCATCTGGAAGGCAGGATACAGCTGGGTAGGAAGCAGCCCAGGACCCAGAAGAGCACCAAGATGCAGCCCCCAGCCCCACCAACCAGCCCTGCACAGCCACGAGCCCAGGACACCCTTCACCCTGTCCCCATGTCCTGAGTCATCCCCCAAGGAGACTCAATGGATAAAGCATGGTCCAATGCAGCCACAGCTGCTGCCCGCCCTGCACCACAGCCCCACGCGAGGGGAGGACTGAACCGGTCTGGGGCTCCCTCAGGGGCCCTGAGAGCAGCTTATCTCCACCCAGTTTCAGATAAAACAGCGAAGGTTCTTGGGGTTAAGCAACATGCCCAGGATCACAAGGGCAAGTAGATAGGAGAGCAAGGACCCAAATCCCGACTGCAGAGCTGTGGTCTGTCTTCCCCACCCCACTGCCCGGCAAGGCCAGGGATGCCACCCCTGCCAGGCCTCTGGTTGCCGAGCCACTCCGGACACTGCAGGCAGCACTACCCTCATGCAGCCAGTGTGCCAGGATGGCCTCGGGCTGCCCGTCCACCCTCACCCCCCCACACCACCTGCCTGTCCACTGCTGAGACTCACCTGGGCTGCATCATCCTGAACTCCACGTGTGGGCGTAGGATCTGCCCAGCTCCTCCACTAGAAGCAAGAGGTGAGGCCCCCATCACACAGCCTGCTTTGGGGCCTGCACTGCGCCTGTTGCTCCTTTGGAAATATCCCCGTCCTCCGTGACCTCCTGCCCTGTCCCTCAGGCATGGGCTGGTGGTGGGTGGGGCCCGCCGCGCTGGGCAAGCCCAGCCGTGTAATCCAGCCCAGACCTGGATGCCCGCCAGCAGTGCCTGGCTCTTCTCCCAGACTGTCCTCCTGGAAAGCAACAGGCTCCACAGATGCCAGGAGCCTGCCCTCCCTCCAGCAAAGCTTCTATAAACAAACACCTGGGTACCACTCAGCGAGCTGGTGAAGTGGCGATGGAGAACTGAACTGGCCGCCTCCTCTGACCCTTGGGCCAGCCCTGCCTGATCCTGTGACCACCTGCCTGTGTGTGCTTCTCTCTTCTGAGAGGTGGGGAAGCTCCCGGGTGACACGCCAGCATAAGGAAAAGGCTGGAAAAGACAGTTGCCAGGGGAGCAGGTGAGGGGACTGCCCCGCACCAGGCCCCTGGCCCCCAAATGACTTTCCCAGAAGGCATTCTGGGAAACCTTGGCCCCCTCCTCCTCCCATCACTCCTGGCTTTGGAGGCAACAAGGAGCGATCCTGGGGACGTGCAGCTGGAAGTCCCCTGTTAGTGCTGGCACACAGGAGAGCCCCAGGCTTGGCATGGTCTGGCTGAGTTCTGAGATGGGCCTGGTCAGAGGCAGCGGCCTGGCAGAGGAGGGAGGGAGGACACACAGCAACAGCACAGCAGTAAATAGGTGGAAATTCCACACGCAAGGAGCTAAGAGGGCCCGGAGAAGCCTGGCCTGCCCAGCTGGAAGGGGCTATCATGATCATCTAACCTGCCCTAGGACACTTTCAAAGGAGATAACTGAGCCCCTAAGGGAGGCACACCTCACAGCTGAGTCACAGAGCTGCAGCTGCCCAGCCCAGGGCTCTGGGAGAGACTCCCCAACTTCATAATTTCAACACTGACCCTCTCAGCTAACAATTTCTTATGCCAAGTAAAGACTCTAAAAGAATTTTTAAAAGAAACAAATAACCCTATCATCTTCCATCATCATTACTTCATAAAAGAAAACACTTCAATGACCAAAGAACAGGAAGAACCACCTCCCCAAGTAGAGACCTTCCCAAGGAAGCGTGATTGACAGCCCTCTACCCATGATGCCATCCTGGCCTGACAAAAGCTCCACAGCAAGCTGGAATTAAGGAGCCTCTGCCCTGTCCAGACGACCCTCAGCTGGGACAAGATTTAGATGACATGCTGAAGGGAAATCAGAAAAAACAAAAACTCAACACCAAACCCTAGCCAAAAAGTAAAAGAACATCTCCCAGGGGTGAAAGACAAAGGGGATGTTTTCAAATAAGACCAGGACTGTTCCAGAAAGAGTAAGAACTTCAAAACCCCATCAGGAAAAAGACAGGTGAGACCAAATGTTGGCCAGGCGGTAGGGCAACTGGAAGTCTCATGCACTTTAGAAAACCCATGGATGGCACCTTCCTAAAGCTGTGGACCTATATGCCAACAGGAATGCACACACACGCTCACCAAAACACATGCAGGCATGCTCTCGGCGGCCCTGCTCACAAGGGCCCAATGCTGGAAGCAACTCCAGTGCCCACTCCCAGAAGAGACAGCTGAATGTATAAGGAACTATGACCTGGCAGCAAACAGGGCTGAACACCTAGGTTGACCCATACGAATTTGCCTTTTGGAGGTCAAAAGCAGTTTGCTGCTGACAATTTCACATGGTTTGACTTACACACAACACAGATGAGTCTCCCAAACCTACTGCTGAGCAAAGAAGCCAGAGCCCTACGCTGAGACTACGCAGCATAGTATGGTTTATGCAAACGTCCCACTTACACACTAACCCAGCAGTGGAGGGGCGTGGGGGAGGGAAAGAATGGAAGCTGCAAGACACAAGGACACAAGACGGGCTTCTAGGCCGTGTTTCTCATTCTGGATGCTGGTTACACAAGCATCACAAGCATGTTCACTTGTGAAGAATTCTCACGTAAAAAATACATATATATAAAAAAAAAATTAGCCAGGCATGGTGGCGCATGCCTGTAATCCCAGTTACTTGGGAGGCTGAGGCAGTAGGATCGCTTGAGCCCAGGAGTTTGAGGTTGCTGTGAGCTAGGCTGACACCATGGCACTCTAGCCCAGGCAACAGAGTGAGACTCTGTGTCAAAAAAAAAAAAGTAAAAAAAAAAAAGAATTCTCACGTAGGATGTACTTCCATTCAATACAGTGCACAGAAACCTTCAGGAGGGGAAGCAGACAAGAACTGGTCCTGATCTGCAAGCAGACCCAGTCCAGGCAGTGACCTCCCCTGAACCCCCAACTGGTAACAATCACAACCCGGGAAGCAGAACATTGGCAAGACAGCTGCAAAGTCCAGGACAGAGTGCTCATCCTGGAAGAGGCAACTCACATAAGCCAGCCAGGGGAAACCCCGAGACTACTATTAGGAGCAGACTTGTGTCCACTATCTAAAAACAACTTGATAATATTTTTTAATTGTCCTAAGGTCTAACAGACACATCCAAGGGAAAGGGGGTTCTTCAAATCCTGAAAGGCAAGCCAAGGAGAGACAGGAAATTCAGAGCAGTGCAGGTGAGATTCAAACTGGACACCAAAGAATTCCCAACAAGGGCCTCCAGCAGGGTCCGGTGGCAGCCAGCTAGGGTGGCAACCAGGCGGGCATACCAAAAGGAGGAAACCAAGAAGAAAACAGCAAAGCCCTCAGGGATTTGGGGTCGAAGGAAGATGCTGGGGAGAAAGAAATGGCCCACTTGCTCCTGTGTGGGTAGTCAATGCCACATACCGTCCCCCAAACAAACAACCCAGGAGCTGGAGCCAAAGATCAAGGATCAGGCTTGTTTTACTCCAAATAGGAAACAAAAAAAATCAAGTTAGACACCTTGGACCTCCACTGGAGTTGTATCTTAGTATTTTTAAATTTTTTTTGGAGACAAGGTTTCACTGTTAGCCAGGCTGGAGTACAGTGGTGTGATCATAGCTCACTGCAGCCTCAAACTCCTGGGCTAAAGCGATCCTGTCTCAGCCTTCCCAGTAGCTGGGACAACAGGCGCGTGCCAACACGCCTAGCTTCCACTGGAGTTTTTTTTTTGTTTTTTGTTATTTTTTTTGAGACAGAGTCTCGCTCTGTTGCCCAGGCTAGAGCGAGTGCCGTGGCGTCAGCCTAGCTCACAGCAACCTCAAACTCCTGGGCTCAAGTGATCCTTCTGCCTCAGACTCCCAAGTAGCTGGGACTACAGGCATGTGCCACCATGCCCAGCTAATTTTTTTTCCTATATATTTTTAGTTGGCCAATTAATGTCTTTCTATTTTTAGTAGAGACAGGGTCTCGCTCTTGCTCACGCTGGTCTCAAACTCTTGACCTTGAACGATCCTCCCGCGTCAGCCTCCCAGAGTGCTAGGATTACAGGTGTGAGCCACCAAGCCCGGCCTTCCACTGGAGTTTTAAAAAGCAATTTTTCATGATAAAATTAAGGAACTGCTATGGAAAATACTGCAATCTATGGCCCTTGGCCTGAAAAGCCTCCAGGTATGACACTTTATAGAGAAGTGATCTCACCTGTCCAGCAGGTGACTTGAAAGGGTCTAACAGAGAACGCCCAAGAGCTCAGAAAGGGAATCAGACAGAGGAATCCATTCAGATTTGTGGGGCGGGGGGGAATACAAAGTTTCACTGTACTTTTAAAACTGAGTCTCAGGGTGCTGGAAAAATTGTTTGGCATGAAAGAACTGGGTTTAGGGACAGAAAACAAAATAAACAGGCAGTTCTCTGCCTGCAGAGCTCAAGGTTGAAAAGTGGGCTATGTAGGGGGCAGCAAAAACAAAAACCCTGCAAACCACCCAAATGTTCACTGCCAACAGGACACGTGACAATGCGTGGAACAGCACCACCTTGGACACTTGAAATGAGAGATGGGAACGCCCCTGCGGCTACCAGAGAGTGTCAAGAGTGCACAGTGCCTGGCTCCGAGTACACAGAGAGCCAACCCCACCAAAACAAGCCCCTGTTGTTTAAGGATCCAGACTAATGCAGAACCGATGCGGAACTGAGGAAGAAAAGCCCAACTCAGGGGTGGTGGCTTCTGGAGAGAGGCGGGTCTGAGCAGGCAGAAGCTGCTTCTTCCACAGAGACTGGGGAGCAGGGGTGTCTCGCTTCGTGCAGCCTTCACAACTAATCGAATGGTAGGTTTTGTGTGTGTGTTTATACAAGTAATTTATATCCTCTGGGCAATACCTTTGTTTTTTTTTGTTTTTTTTTGTTTTTTTTGAGATAGTCTCACTCTGTCACCGGGCTAGAGTGGCATGGTGTCAGCCTAGCTCACAGCAACCTCCAACTCTTGGCTCAAGCAATCCTTTTGCCTCAGCCTCCCGGGTAGCTGGGACTACAGGCATGCGCCACCATGCCTGGCTAATTTTTTCTATATATCTTTTTACTTGGACAATTAATTTATTTCTATTTATAGTAGAGACAGGGTCTCACTCTTGCTCAGGCTGGTTTCAAACTCCTGACCTTGAGCGATCCTCCCGCCTCGGTCCCGATACCTTTGTAAATAACTTCTTAGAGCACAATCTCTAAGCCTACCAAGGAAGCTGAGCCTGCTCTGTGCAGAAGTCCCAAAAGAAAAGGGGAGGGGCAAGAGACCTTCCTGATCCAGGAGGGGCCACGAGGCTCAAGCTGAGGGTTGCTCAAGCACCTACCTCCTCATGCCACCTGAGAGGTTCCCTGGTCAAGAGGTCTAGCAAATGCAGCAGGTCCACAGAGTTGGGCAAACTATGGCAACAATGCACAAATGAGGGCTTTGGAACGCTCAGTTCTCACAGGAGATGAGCCAGAAAATATCACCCTGTCCTAATAAATTCAAAGCAGCAGAAGCCAGGGCCTCTAGCCCCGGGAAAACGGGCACACCTAACTCAACAGGTGTTGCCCAGGAGAGGGAAACCTAGGAACCCTCCCAAGGACTGAAGGGGCAAGAAGGGCTGAGTTTAGAGCCACTCTAAGTGAAAACACCAAAGCCTGGAACACAATTGCCCTCTTCAGCCCCTCCAGCCAAGCCCTTGGCCAGCCCCTGCCCCCTCCCTTCAGAGTCCAATCACCCCTGAGTTATCTTTCTCTAACACCCATCTCATTGAGCCACTCCCCTGCTTAAAGCTTTCAATGGATTCATGATGCTTGGGATAAAGTCCGTGCTCAGGCCCACCTCTCCCCTCCACAGACACACTTCTCAGAGCCCCAGCAAGCTGTTCCCTCTGCTGGGAAGACCTGTCCCAAACGGTTCCCTCCTCTGTTAAGCCGGCCTTGCCTCCCCACACTGCACCCAATGTCAGCACTAGCTGCCAAGCTGCTTCCCTCCCGCTTACCCCACCAGTAAGTAGCACCCAAAGTTAGGGACCCTGTGTCCCCAGCCACATCACCAGGCAGGGCGCTCCTAAGTGTTTGTCAGGTGAGCAAACGCCAGTCAGGAAGAACCAATACTGAGAAGAGACAGGGCGAAACAGTATGTGAAAGGTGGCACACAGTGGAGAGTTCAAAATGCCCAGCACCCTCCATTGTCACCTGTCTTAAAAACGTGTTGTGGCCGGTCGCGGTGGCTCACGCCTATAATCCTAGCACTCTGGGAGGCTGAGGCGGAGGATCGCTCAAGGTCAGGAGTTCAAAACCAGCCTGAGCAAGGGCAAGACCCCGTCTCTACTAAAAATAGAAAGGAATTAATTGGTCAACTAAAAACATGCAGAAAAAATTAGCCGGGCATGGTGGTGCATTCCTGTAGTCCCAGCTACTCGGGAGGCTGAGGCAGTAGGATCGCTTGAGCCCAGGAGTTTGAGGTTGCTGTGAGCTAGGCTGACGCCACAGCACTCTAGCCTGAGCAACAGAGTGAGACTCTGTCTCTAAATAAATAAATAACGTGTTGTTTACATCTTTAAAAATTAGGACTCCCAAAGAGCTTGCTTATGTGTCCCCTATATTACTGCATTTGATGTTATTACACGATGACAGCAGTGCCCCCAATCTGCTTCCCATTTCTTCAGCCTATTACCCAATCATGGTCCAAAAACAGGTGAGCAAATATTTTAAGAGAAAGACAGCACATTCACACAACTTTTATTACAGTATATTGTTATAACTGCTCCATTTTATTATCATCGTTGTTAATCTCTTACTGTGCCTAATGTATAAATTAAACCTCAACAGGGATGTACATCCAGATGAAACAGTGTATGGAGGGCTCAGTACTACCCATGGCTTCAGGCATCCACTGTGGGTCTTGGCACCCCTTGAACAAGGGGGCACTGCTGTATATGTTACTGTTCTAGTTAGTGTATTAGAAAAATGGATAATTTAAAAAATTATTTAGCTGATTTAAAATATCAATAATAATCTCATTTCATGTAAACATAAGTAGCATTTTATGGGGGGGAAAAACCCACTATTCCAAAAGAAAAAACTAGTGACAAGGGTCCTATTGTTTTTTTGTAACTAAATCTCTTTAATGTCTGCCTTAATAAGCAGCAGCTGGATTCTCATATCTGCTTTCTGCATTCAGTCTGTGGTTTTGATTAAAGTCTATAAAGAACTTTGGCCTTACAAAGAAAGAAGGAAAGAATATTGTAACGACCTTTTCTGATATTATACTAAAGCTCAATGAGTGATAGTTTCTTTCTTTTCTTTCTCTTTTTTTTTTTTTTTGAGACAGGATCACACTCTGTAGCCCCAGCTAGAGTGCAGTGGCATTGTCCCAACTCACTGCAACCACAAATTTCTGGGCTTGAGTGATCCTCCCGCCTCAGCCTCCCGAGTAGCTGGGACTACAGGCACGCACTACCATGATCAGCTAATTTTTCTATTTTTTGTAGAGACAGGGTCTCGCTTTTGGTCAGGCTGGTCTCAAACTCCTGATCTCAAGTGATCCTCCTGCCTTGGCCTCCCAAAGTGCTGGGATTATAGGCATGAGCCACTGCGCCCAGCCATGTAATATTAATAGTTTCTTAAAGGTTGCAATGTAGAATGTGAACCTGTATCAGTGACTATTTCTATTTGGTTACACCAAAATCCATTAGTCTACCTTACATCCATATCCACACAGGATTCTGTAACATCAGCACTGATCATTTGGCAAGTAGAGGTCCACTGAGTTAACTGGTTCTTCCAAATGTTGTCGCCTTTCATTATACAACACCAAAAAAATCCCCTTACTATCACTACTGATCTTATCAGAGAAGTCTAAGTGCCGGGGAAACAGCGCGGTGCTTACAGTTTTCCAAAATTCTTATTTCCCCTTGAAAGCTTGATATTATTAGTAACAAAGAGTCAATTTTCCTTAAAGTGGCAGGCTCACTTTGTTCCTTTTCAAGAAAATGTCTGACAAATTCTCCAAGTCTGAATAAGTACACTTTTGTCTGTCAGTAGTTCTCTTTTCTTTTCTTTTCTTTTTTCTTTTCTTTCTCTCTCTCTCTCTCTCTCTCTCTCTCTCTCTCTCTTTCTTTCTTTTTTTTTTGAGACAGAGTTTCACTGTTGCCCGGGCTAGAGTGCCATGGCATCAGCCTAGCTCAAAACCACTCATACTCCTGGGCTCAAGCAATCCTCCTGCCTCAGCCTCCTGAGTAGCTGGGACTACAGGCATGCGCCACCATGCCTGGCTAATTTTTTCTATATATTTTTAGTTGGCCAATTAGTTTCTTTTTATTTTTAGTAGAGACGGGGTCTCGCTCTTGATCAGTCTGGTTTCGGACTCCTGACCTTG
>CAUYRT010078958.1:0-24437 GCA_963574885.1 Lepilemur ruficaudatus
GGCCATTCATGTTTTAAGTTCATAGTTTGATTACCATAGATTTGCATTGTTTTAATATCTGATAGTATCAGTTTTCCCATATTTTCCCCAATTTTGTGGCAATTCCAACTCATCTAATTTCCTATTTGGAATTTACAAGCACATTACATAGTTCAAAAGCCAACAAAATTATCTTTTGGCATTCTCATTGAAATTGCCATAAATTTATATATTGCTTTGCAATTTTCTCTACTTTTTTCCCAGATGGCTACTGAGTGTCCCCAAATCATTTATGGAAAAGTTTATATTTTTCCCAATGATTTGAGATACATATGCTAAATTCTCACATGTTATTCTATTCTGTTCCATTTATTTGCCTATTAATACATTTACACAATAATATTATTTTAATAAATGATATTTTTCTAATGTATTTTATTATATGGTACGGTTGGTTCTACCTTATTACTCATTTATTTCAGAGATTTTCTGGCTATTATTTCCTGATGACTTTTCCATATGAAACTTTAGAACCCATTTGCCTACCATCATAAACATCTGTAGATACAGATGTTCCTTAACTTACGATGGGGTTGCTTCTGGATAACCCCACCATAATTGAGGAGCATAGTGAATGCATATCACTTTTGTACCATCATTAAGTAAAAAAATCATAAGTCGAACCATTGTAAGTTGAAGACCATCAGTATTTTTATTGGGATCTCACTAAATTCACAAATAAATTAGGGAGAACTGGCATCTTTATCAAGTTGAGTCTACAGTGGAGAGATAGGCAAGAAACACAATAAACAAGCTGCTATGATGTGAATATATACTTTAAAAAGTGTGTGTTGGAAACTTAATCCCTAATGCAACAGCATTGGGAGTTAGGGCCTAAAGAGCAGTGATTAGACCATGGAGGTAGAACCTTCATGAATTATCTCAGCAGTGGGTTCATTATAAAAGGGTGAGTTCAATCCCCTACTTTCTCTCTCTCTCTCTCTCTCTCTTTGCCCTTCTGCCAGGTGATGTCTTCTGCCATGTTATAACAGCAAGAAGACCCTCCCCAGATGCCAGCCCCTCAGCTTTGGACTTCCTAGCTTCCAGAAATGTGAGGAAATAAATTTCTGTTCTTTATAATTACCCAGTGTCAAGTATTCATTATAGCAGCCCAAAATGGACTAAGATACAAGCTAAATATATAATACTTTTTTTTTTTTTTTTTTGGTGGTAAGTGCTAAATAGCAGAGAAGGTGACTGGCAGGTAGGGTTGGAGGTTGCTGTTTTCAATAAGAGAAATTCAAGGATGTTTATAGATCTGGAGGAGGGAGGGGGAGGGGGTCATGCAGATATTTGTGGAAAGTATTCCAGACAGAGGGAATGGCAAAGACAATGGCCTTCACAGGTTGTCCTTTGCCTGGAGCACAAAGAGTTCATCCACGGTGACAGGAGAATAGGCAGAGGAGATGGCAGAGATGTAGTTGGATGGGTAGCTGTGGAAATAGTCCAATGTAGACAGTCTCCTCCTTTCTCAGTGAATTAGGAAGCACAGCAAGGATCTGGGAGGCGGCATTAAGAGGAAAAGGCGTGAGTTAGTTGTCAGTGAGAGCATGAGAATGAATGTACTAGGGGACTGTGGAATTAAAAGCAGGCAGCACTAGGGCCTATTCAGGATCAGTGACTGGGAATTCCGAGTGAGAACAGCCAGCATGGTTACGTGTTTTTCTCTCATCACATTCAGTCTTGCGGGTAGAGGTGCAGAGGTGGCAGGAAGTCGGACTTACATAGTGCAACGAGCTGAATTATGTCCTCCACCAAATTCATACCTAACCCTCAAGACCTCAGAACGTCACCGTATTTGGAGAAAGGGCCTTTCCAGAGGTAATTCGGGTCAAATGAGTTCATTGGTGTGAGCCCTAGCCCAGTATGACGGATGTGTTTTAAGAAAAGGAGACTAGGACGCAGACACGCAAAGACGGAAGAGTGTGCCAAGCCGAGGGAGAAGCTGCCATCTACGAGCCAAGAAGGGAGGCCACCCTGCTGCTACCTGGATTTTGGACTTCAACCCTCCAGGACTTGCAGAAATAAACAGAAAATACATTTCTGTTATTTAAGCCACTCAGTCTCCCGAATTTTGTTACGGCAGCCCTAGCAAACTAACATACTCAGGGTTGTGATTTAACCAAGCAGGAACCACAAAACAAGAGCAAGGGAACTGAGGATGATGTGCTTGGGAATGATGTTAGCAACTGACCATGGAATTGACCCTGGGTGAAGAAGAAGGCGAGGCCAGGCGGAGCTTATGCACAGTGACCTTCCTTGCTCAATGTATTCCTATGTCTTTGAAACTAGCATACCAGAATGATAATATTTTTGTAAAATGTATTGTGAAATTTGTGACAAGTCTGTATGTCCTTCCTCTCCACTCACATTTCATAAAATCTCGGAGTTGAAAAGAATTTAAGCAAACACCGATGCTTAGCTTGCTGTGTGAATTTTTAAACAAGTGGTTATTCGGTTTCTGCTTTTGTGGCATCAGAGATAGAGAAGTCAGCACTTCTCCTGGAATCCAATTTAGTTTAACTCTTTGCTATTAAGTTCTATCGCAATTTGAGCAAAAATCAGCTCCCATATTCCTTTCACCTAGCCACACCGTGTGGGTTTAATTCCTCTTCCACAGTAGAATCTTTCAAGAAACGATTTTGAAAACTGTCATGTTAATTAGCAACATAAACAGTGATGCTTTTTTCACTGCTTTCAGTAATCCTTCATATTATCATCATCATTGTCTTCAGACCTCCTCTACGTGTCATTTTTTCCCTAAATAGTGTCTTCCAGTACTGAATATGACACTGTAAATAACTGACCAACTCAGGGAGGAGTAAACCTATCACAGCCTCTGTACTTCTATTTGGATAACTTAAAATTCCCTTTGCTATTTTTTTTTTTTTTTTGTTTTTTGAGACAGAGTCTCACTCTGCTGCCCGGGCTAGAATGAGTGCCGTGGCGTCAGCCTATCTCACAGCAACCTCAAACTCCTGGGCTCAAGCGATCCTCCTGCCTCAGCCTCCCGAGTAGCTGGGACTACAGGCATGTGCCACCATGCCTGGCTAATTTTTTCTATATATTTTTGGTTGGCCAATTAATTTCTTTCTATTTTTAGTAGAGACGGGGTCTCTCTCTCTTGCTCAGGCTGGTTTCGAACTCCTGACCTTGAGCGATCCACCCGCCTCGGCCTCCCAAAGTGCTAGGATTACAGGCATGAGCCACCATGCCCGGCCCCCTTTGCTATTTTTTTTCTTTTTTTTTGAGACAGAGTCTCACTCTGTTGCCCAGGCTAGAGTGAGTGCCGTGGCGTCAGCTTAGCTCACAGCAATCTCAAACTCCTGGACTCAAGCAATCCTTCTGCCACAGCCTCCCAAGTAGCTGGGACTACAGGCATGCGCCACCATGCCCGGCTGATTTTTTCTATATTTTTTTCTTTCTATTTATAGTAGAGACGCGGTCTCTCGCTCTTGCTCAGGCTGGTTTTGAACTCCTGACCTTGAGCAATCCGCCCGCCTCGGCCTCCCAAAGTGCTAGGATTACAGGCATGAGCCACCACGCCCGGCCCCCTTTGCTATTTTTAACATCTGTATCATATCACATCTGTTGCTTTTAAGCTATACTCCTGTGCAATTGGTTTCTTGGGCGGAGTTCTAGCTGTTACACTTGCCTATATTGAATTTTGTTGTCTTAGATTAAGTCCATCATTCCAACCTGCTACCTTTTTAAAAATTCTGATCCTGTTAAATCTATTAGCCTTCTAGTTTTACTTCATCTGAAGATTTAATCAGCATACTCTCAATGTCACTACGAGACAAGTCTGATTATTAAGGACTCTTTTCTTCATGTTTAAAGCCCTCTTCTTTCTTGACATTAAACAGCATTGTCCCGTTAAATACAAATTCACCCCACATTACATTATACAGATACATTTCTTCTAAATTTCTTCTAAATTCCTTTCATAAATCAGCTTTGAGTAGGACACCATGGGTAGATATCATAGCTTCAAGCCTACAGTTAAAGACCATTCCTTACGTGAAGAAATTAGAACTTTTGGGTACCATTGGTGGGATTGTTAAATGGTGCAGCAGCTATGGAAACAGAATGGAGATTCCTCAAAAAATTAAAAATAGAATTACTGTATGACCCAGCAAAAAAAAAAAAAAAAAAAAAGACCATTCCTTTATACTCTAAATATAGCATCACAAAAATGCCTTAGAGGCCCCTCGTTCAAGATCACGGACTGAGCGCATGCATTTGCCTCGCATCCCTCCCAAGACACGACTGAAATGACATTGGGAAATACAAAAAGTCACGTGATAAACACTGCTGGAGTGGCGATAACAAGGGGATTTATCAGCAGGTTAGAACTTTCAGAAAGAAACCCTGGAAGACAAAGTGGGACAGAAGGGTGTCGACGGTGAGGCAGAGCTCAAACCGCAGTACGGTGGGTGGCGGTGTCGTCGGGGCCAGCAAAGCCCACAAATCAAACAGAAGGGCAGTGCAAAGAGGCTGAGAATACAGAACAGTTGTGCCAGTCTACTCCCAATTTCCCCGCCTACCTACCTGCATCACAAGAAAGAAGAAAATAAAGCCTGATTTTGAAAGAAACTACAGTCTGAAGACATGTTTTCCCAGGTGAATACTGGGTTTGACTCCCGGCGTTTAAGGATGAAGTTCCGCGCGCCACTTAGCATGCTCCCCCAGCACAGAAAGACTTCCCGCTTGGGAGAAGAGGCTTCTCAGGACGCAGCATACCTGCGCCGTGGAAGGAGAAACCCACGCCAGCTGCATGAAACAATCCATCACGTTTTTTATTCTTAAAAATGAAGGTGCTATCAAGGGTCGGCAGATGTGTAAAAGACAAAAAGCAACGTGACAGAGCTAGGCAAAGACACACACACACAAAGTAAGCGGGGTGGCGGGGGTAGGGGAATAATCCAAAAAACAGAAGAGAACTTAAAAGTAATGAGTCTCCGCCGAGCACGGTGGCTCACGCCTGTAATCCTAGCATTCTGGGAGGCTGAGGCAGGAGGATCACTTGAGGAGAGGAGTTCGAGATCGGCCTGAGCAAGAGCGAGACCCGTCTCTACTAAAAATAGAAATTAATTGGCCAACTAAAAATACATAGAAAAATTAGCCGGGCATGGTGGCACTTGCCTGCAGTCCCGGCTACTCGGGAGGCTGAGGCAGGAGGATCACTGGAGCCCAGGAGTTCAAGGTTGCAGTGAGCTGTGATGACACTACTGCACTGTAGCCAGGGAGACAGAGTGAGACTCTGTCTCAAAAAACAAACAAAAAACCCCCCCAAAACTGAAAATCTTAATGTGTGTAAGAATCCTGAAGATCCTCATCTTGTTAGACTGGAGATTCTAACTCAGTAGGTTTGAGGCGAAGCCTGACTTTCTACATTTCTGAAAAGCTACCAGGTGATGCCAATGCTGTTAGTCCATGGACATTTTGAGTAGAAAGGCCACAGATACAAGACAAATAAAAAAATCCAATTTTATAAAACAGAAAATAGGAGAGAAAGATAATCCATTGGAAAGCCAACATATGCAACTAATTAGAGTCTCAAGAAGAGAAAACAAGGAACATGGAGAAAATACTGTCAAAAAAAAAAAAAAAGGAGAAAATGTCCTTGAATTGGAAAGGAATTCAAGTCTTCACATTAAAAGGTCTCATTGAGTGCTGAGCAGGATGAATTTTTAAAAAGACGTTCTCGCTACTACACATTCACATGCAACTTCAGAACGTAAGAATAAACGTAAGATCTTAAAAGCTTCCGGAGAGTAAACATTAGAACAGCTGTAAGAGAACTTGTAATAGAACTGGTAGGAAAGCTATCTTAGATGTAAAGAAGGCAACGCCTTCCAAATTCTGAGTGTAAAATTTGTAACCTTTAGATCCAGGTACTCCTGACCATTTAAGTAAGGGCACAACACTGACATATTCAAGATGTGGCAGACCTTGAAGGTTCTTCATCTGCAAAAATGGGATAATATAGCTCCTACTTCATACAGCAATTATGGAGACTAAAAATAGATAATGCATGTAATAATCTTTGTGCAAAATTTGACAGATAACTGATGATAAATTTTTTAGCAGTTATTACTAGAATATATTGCTACATTGCTTTGAAATTTACTGGTGTTGACCATTAATTTTTTCAAAAGCAGTCTTTAACCTGTGCTTCTGTAATTAATGGTCAGCATCCATGGTAAGACAAAAATCTTTTCAACTCCTCTAATCTTGGACAAGCGGTTTGACTGAACATATTCAATCTTCTCTCTCCTCCCTCCTTGCCCCTTCTTTTCTTGTTTTAATATAATCTGAAATTAATTCAGGTAATTCTTAAATTATTTTTAATATTATCTAATCTCACTTTGAGAATAATTTTGAATATTTTGTTTTGTAATCAATTTAAAGTTTATGTTTTTGTGCATTTTAACTTGTTTTGGTTCTCACAACTTATTCATGAGCCCTTAAGTCTGTCTTGTCTGGGTGTGAAACAGAAAACAACCTTACACCTTACCAATAAAGGCAGTGACTACAGGCTGAGATCAAAGGAATTTGGTGTAGCTTCGTGTGTTTCCTATGCGTTCCACTTTGACCCCAATCAATGCAGAGCAAAGTTAGAAGCTTCCTCTCATCTGCCCTTGGGTATTTTTATGCCGTTACCATAGAAGATGATAATTCACTGGCTACAGCACTAATTGTATTTGTGATCTCTGACACAGGACTCTAAGTAACCACAACTGTAGATGCTGTAATTTCTGATGCTTGACATAGCTGAAAATTTGGGGTGGAAAGAAGTTCTTGAATTTCAACTTAGGGTCCAGGTAATGACTGTCATAGTGCCTGGCCCTGAAAAACTGTTGACAGGCCATACGGATCCCCATTCCTACTTAATTAAAATTCTAAAAACCTCTAAACTGTAAAATAGATATTAGATAATTCAGAACATTTCTTTTGGTTACTCGCTGTTTTTTTTTTCTTTTGGTTACTTCACCATTTTAAAAACATATGGATTTCAAAAACAGTCCTCGTGGTTTGGTGGCCCGGTTTTCAGAGCCCCTTAAACACATGCTCAGTTGGCCTACTGGGTTACGTTTCTCTGTGCATTTATAGATTTTTTTAAGGGGATCAAATTATACATACTGTTTTGTAACGTTTTTTTCACTAGACAATGCCATGACTATCTTGCTGTGTCAAATATATTTCTACATCTTTTTAATGGCTGCGTGATATCCCATCATATGTGCCACATTTTATTAAACTGTTGAAGTTTTAGGTTTCCAACTTTTCATTAATAAAGTACTTTAAAGGACAAAAAAAAAAAAAAAAGAAAAAAGAAAAAAAAAACCCAGCGGGCTAGAGGGGCAAAAATCAGATGCCTGCGGGGGTGAGCTGAAGCAGTTAGGTTTAAGATCACAAAGAAGGTGGGGACTGTGGCAGGCTACGAGGAGACACCCCGTTAAAGGGGACAGGGGCTATTCAGTTCTAGTCAATTGCTGTTAAGAATTAACATAGGCAAAATATTGACAGGTCTGGTTTTGTAATAGAAGCCTCAAATACACATTTTACGTAAAAGCTTCCCGTATTCATTCTGGCCACTACTTAGAAACTTTTTAGTACTTACTAAATTCTTTTACTTTATTATATATACTTTGTGGGCCAATAAAACACACCCAGGAACTAAATCCAGGTTGACAGGCCCAAGTTTGTGACCTCTGTTAACATATATGGCTTTAATGTCATCTGACGTTTAGCACAATGACAATTCAGATTCAATTTCCCATCATTTGGTAAGATGGGGTTCTCAGAGAGAGATTTAAGGAAAATTGAGGAATTTACTAGTTTTTACAAGTGGGAATGAGTGACACTTATAATAACTCATAACACAAATAATAGGTTGGTATCTGGCTGTGCCTCGTCTTACTAAGAGCTCAAAAGTTCTGCAATAAAATATGTGACACATACCATGAACCATCCCAGGGACCAAGCCTCCAGTTAGGATGGGATTAACCGTACTACTAAGTTCAAATCTTTTTCAGCATTTATTATTAAGCATCCCGATTAATTTCTCTCAGTTCTGATAAGCACATTAACGTTAAGCCAGTTTCCTTAACTATTCCGTTTCAAGATCTGGCTACTCATCCACATGGCCTTAGTCTTCCCCCCACCCACCCCGGCCTTTCTCAGAGTCTTGTAAGAATATTTTGGAGAGAACCAAATTATTTTTCATCTCGCAGAGTTGTTTTCTAGCAATTACATAGAACATTTTAATTGCTAATACAGTGATTCCAAATAGGTAGGCAAATTAGCATAAATACAGAACCAAAAGCTGCTAGGATAGTCCCAGAGAGAGTCAGGCTATAAGAAGAAATTTTAGTTAACAAAAGAGATTAAACACAGATAACTCACAGAATTGGTGTCACAGTTCTTCTGGCGGTTGGTGCTTACAGCTGTGCCTTCTTCCTGCTTAGCACAGGGCACTTCAAAAAATCTGGGTGCCCAATCTGTGTTTGCTAAGTGAATGAATGGATGAATGGCTCGGCCTCCCGGCTTTCCCGACGCCTTTATCCTCAATGCCTCTGCTTGGTCAGTGCTGCCGACAAGCTCATTCCCTCACGTCATTCCTCAGCTCAAATGCGTTTGCATTGTCTACAAAGTGAAAATGTTATTGGCCCGAATAAAATCTTGATAAAATTGTGTTTCACTTTTAACTCTTGCTACTTCTAAAATGAATCCTCCACCTCATTTAATTCACCAAACACATCATTTAATTCACCTCTTTTTAAAATGTGCACACACACAACCTTCTTTTGCCTCTTGAGCCTAATTAAATCCCTCTGTATGCCAACAAGTTCAGCTGGTTGGTCATTTCTTTAATGAGACTCTCACTAGGCACACCGGCTCACTTTGCTTTCGCTAGTATCTGAATAGTGACACCTGGCTCTTGTAAACTCACATTCCTGGCTCCACCCCAGATCTAATCAATAAACTGCAGAGGAGTCTGGGAATGTCTTCCAGGGCATGCTTTTGATAGAAAGTACAAGAGACTGACTTAGCGAACTCTCCTTTGTCATGTATCGTTAACAACCTTATATTGTGATTTGCCTGTTTCCTCTGTGTTCCTCCTCAGTAAGGGAGTGTTCTGATGTGTGGGGACTATAATTATGTTTATTCTGTTCGTTCCTCCAGGCCTAACATTATGCTTAGGGTAGATGCTTTACAAATGCCCGCTACATGCGGGGATCGTCTGGTAAACATTTTGCTTAGACAACACTTTTTTAGAAACGCAATTTGCAACGTTGGTCCCTAATAAAACTATTTATGAAGAACAAATCTTCCTTGTTTAAAATGTTCCTTTTTATTTGGTTAGGAAGTAATAGCAAAATAAATTATGCAACTTCAATGTCGCAAGTGAAAAAGGGCATGTGGGATTGTTTAGGAGTAAATTCAGGTTAACTCATCCAACAGATTCTGTATCTAAGCACTGACGTTGGAACCAATTCAAGAAAAAAATCATCCATGAATATTTAAGTAAAGTAGAAATACGAAATGAAAGAGTGAGGCCTATGAAACAGGAGCCAAAAATCTTATATTCCATTATCAATTTTAATTTTAATTTTAGTGCATGAGACCTTGATTTAGTGTTTGTCTTCTTCAACAACAATTCATTTTAGTTTGAATGTTTTTACTCTTCTGTGTCTTTTAGGGAATTTGTTAACCTTCTGAATGCATAGGTTCTTTGTATAAAATAATGAGAAAATAGAAACTACCTTTGGTTTCTTAAAAATGTTAAAGGAGTGAATAATTCCTATTTTCCCACTTTAACTAGAATGAAGGACATTATCTGTTTATTCTATAATCTATTGAGCTGATCAAAATGATAAAATAAACAGCTCTTTAGAGTTTTATAAAAACATGCCCATGACTGCCTGGCAAGGGATGTGTGTATGAGAAATTGGTTTTAGTTTCTGCATATTTCCTGAGGGAAGGAAAAAAAACTTCATTTTTAGAGGAAGAAAACCTGACCGAAGTAATTTGTTAAAAGAAACTGAGAGACAGTCTAACCAGAGTTCGAAGAAGCTGAACTATGAGCTTGCCTTAGAAGGGAACACCAAGATTTTTGTGCTATTTTCAGAGTGTTTTTACACATGGGTAACAACCTTGTTTATAAATACTTCTGTGACAGCAACGATCCATGTCACACCCATTTGCATTTGCTACATGTGGCGCCAACTTATAATCATTCTCTTGTGACAGTTCATGCTCCAGAAATATCAAACCTCTTGTAAGTCCCCAAATGTACCATGCTCTCCGAACACTTTGTGTTTTTAAAACGCTCTTTGGAATGACTTACCCAACTTGTATATGTTGCAAACTCCTCCTCTTCTAGGTTTAGGCTAAAACATCATTGCTTCTACAATGACTCCCCTATTTTAAGATAAACTTAAGAGCTCCCTCCCCCATGGTCCAATGGCATCTTATGAACAACCTGCATCTATTTATCTCCCTGCTTCACTTGAAACAATTTCAGGTCAAGAATACGAGGTTTTTTTTTGGTCTCAATCTTTTCAGAGCACAGAGCGCTTGTACTTGCTGTATGGTAAGAAGTGGTCAGTAAATGTATTATGAATGAGTGGAAATTAGACAACCAATAGTGGTCAATAAATCCTCTAGTAATTCAGAGCCTTTGTAACATTTTTCATATTAAAAAAAGAAACTTCCAAAATAATATAAAACCAATTTTTCCTAGGAATGGCTTCCTTATAGAATTGAAAACAAATGGGGTCAAATCTAAGGAAAGTTATTTGACAGTTTGTGTTTTTTCTTCCACTCCATCTTGCTGAGTGATTTCCCAAGTCTTTGTGGGTTTCCCTCCGCAAGGCCCCACTCTCCTTTCACTGTCTGATGTTCTTCTCCACATAAAATTACAAAACGTGTGGGTTCATTTGTGCTTATGACATGATGAATTATAATTTAATAGGGTTCACTGTTACCTTAATCATGTGTAAATAACATAGCCTAGCTCACTAGTTTAGGGTACAAATTTCCTTTTCATATTCAAATTAATTTTGAGACTTCTGGTTTGAATTTATGAACTAAACTCCTGCTCTTTGATTTTTCCTTCCTAATCCTTATGAAAACTTCGAGTAATGAGAAAAATGATATAAAATCATGAGAACAAGGGAAATAAAAGGTGGACAAAGATTTTAACTTGTTTGGGAAAGATGGAAAGTAGGTAAAACAACAATAACTAATGAAGCAGAGTAAACGACATATAACTTAGGGAACTGCTAAAAAGAGAGCCAATCTGCTATGCGGTGCCTTGGAGAGAATCAAAACGTAAAGAAATCAGGTACAGTGGATGATGCTTAAAAAAGTTAATATAAGGAATAATAGAGGTGTGTTTTTATGTTTTAAATTTCAAAGACATTAGAATGGGCAACATCTGCAGAGATAGTGCTGTGGTCTGAAGGTCCCCTCCCAAAGTCATGTTGGAATCTGATTGCCATTGTAGTGATATTAAGAGGTGGGACCCCCTAAGAGGTGATTAGGCCATGGTGGATTAATGCCATTATTATGGGATAGGGTAAGTTACCGAGGGAACAGCCTCCTGGTAAAAGGAGAAGTTCTGCCCATTTCTCTTTCTGCATCGCATGGGCGCTTCCTTGCCGTGTGATACCTTCTGCCATGTTATGATGCAGCAGGAAGGCAGATGCAGCCCCTAGACTTGGGCTTAACCTCCAGAACTGTCAGTCAAATAAATCTATTTTCTTTGTAATTTATCCAGTCTGTGGTATTCTGTTCTAGCAGCAGAAAACCGACTAAGATATAAAATTGGTACTGAGAAGTGGGGCTGCTGCTATGACAAATACCCGAAAATGTGGAACCGGGTAATGGGTACGGGCTGGAAGAATTTGGAGGAATAGGCTAAAAAAGCCTGATTGCCATAAATGAAGCATTAAGGGTGATTCTGGAGAGGGCTCAGACGAGGAGAGCTGTAGGAAAAGTCTGGAACTTCTTAGAGATTACGTTAGTGGTTATGATCAGAATGTCGGTAGAAATATGGACAGTAAAAGCCATTCTGATGTTGGGAAATAGTTACACCTAAACCATTTCTAGGTCTTAGGAGGTGCTTTGAGGATATACTTGGATTTTATGTCCTTCTAGATCTCATATAATCAGTTCAGTTCCACTGACATTGAATTCTTGCATACGTGGGACATTAACCCACGTGCTGGGGATGCAAAGATAAGTAGTTCTTGTTGTCCAAGAGGTAATAATCTAATGCAACGGTCCCCAACTCTGGAGCAGCTTGGGGAGGCTGGAAACACACCAATACCACCTCAAGAATCTTTTAAAATAGGTCTTGGGGGGGCCTGGGCAACAATTTTTGTTTGAAAGCTCCCCAGGTAATTCCAATATGCAGTGAAGAGCAGCCGATCTAGTAGGTAAATAAATAAAAAGGCAACATTTATCGAGAACTGCTTTATGCCAGGCACGGTTCTGTTCTCACATTTTACATTATTGAATCCTCCCCACAACCCAGGAAGGTCATAGTGTTACCTCCAGTTAATGGATAAGGAAATGACGCAGGGTAACGTTCAGTGACATACCTGAGGCCACACCGCTAGTATGTGGGAGAAGCAAGAATCGATGTCAGGGGCCGCTGCTGGAGCCCACGTTCCTAACCACTGTGCACGCGGCCTTGAGTCACCGCCTGACAGCGATCTCACTGGGCAAGCTCTTTAATGATGGCGGTTTGTAAAACACACTGAGAGGAGAGAGGTCGGAGCTGTCGGTCCTGGCCATGGTTGAGGAGGTTGCAGAATTATTTTGCAGGGGAGGAAACTGTTTGAATTTAATTTTAAATGATGAGTAGGATTTATAGGCAGAGCAAGGAGGCAGAGAGAACAGTTCAAAGAGAAGCGATGTCCTCTACAGAGGCACTCAGATACACGCATGCAATATTTCAGAAATGTTCTCTGGTCCTTTTAAATTCTTTGTCTACGGCCGCTCTATTCTCAGCATCCCAGCCTGCCTAAAAAAGTACACTTTTTCAGTAATTTCAACTCTCTCATTTTATATCTCAATCTATAAAGAGAGCTCTTGAATATATTTTTAAACATTTTAAACCAAAATGAGTAAAAGTACAAGTAGAAGTGCTTGTTGCCTGTCTCGATCGTCACGCAGGCGTGTGGCTGCTGTCCTGAGGGCGTGGCTCTCCCACAGCAGTGCCCTCCGCAGGCTCTGCAGCGTGGACAAAGTGGCGCAGGTTTTACCTGAGACAAAATAGGGTCTTCATAAGTGGAATGATAAGTTTTAATTATTTCAGCTAAATCGTCAGCATCAAAACGATGTTTATGTGTGTCTCATCCCGACTGGGTGGCCTTGTGCCCTTGGAATGTCGTATTTATGAAATGAGCAGTAAGTAGAATGGCATGATGTACACCAGGCGTCCAGGGGTGTTGACATGAGACCTCCATGCATGTCTCGTGCTGGTTGCATCTGCATGCGAAGTGATAAACTGAGGCAGCTTTCCAGATGAATCAAGCAAAGTCCTGGAGGTAGAGCGTGGGCAGGGCTGCTGCAGGCATCCCCATGACACAGGACCTGCAGCTGCAAGTGACTGGCACCTGACAAATTCCTCACCAGTAGCAGGGTGGGTCCCTGGGGGCTGACATGGCTTCCGACGCCCAACTGGTATACAAGGTGTGAACCCGTGTTCTGGGCTCCTCTGACATAGCCAAGTCCTCACTTAACCTGTGCTATCCTGATCACCTCTCTTGACCACTAAACTTGGGGAGTGCTTGGCTGAGGGGCGATGGAAAGCACTGGAAGCCCCATGCACTCGTCGTATCCCTCATCTTAGCTGTGGCGATGGTTTTTGGTGAAAGCTATCCAGAAACCCACCCGTAAAGCCAGTCTCAGTTGTCATTGCTGTCAATCTCTTAGTTTCACCTCTGTTACCTTATTTGGAGAAACATATCTTACTTTATTTTGCTTTCCCATAAGTGGTGAGTTGTGTATTAGTTTGGGGTTCACTCTCCGGACAACTAAATAGTGTTATATGTAAGCACTTGTTAAAACGACAAACTTAGCAGAGCCTGCCTGGACAGAGGTAGAACGAACGCTTGTAACAGTGAAGTTGCTTTGCAGAGGAGCACCTTCAGGATCCGTGGGATTTTGGCGCCATCTGCCGGTCACGTTGAAGGCTACCGCCGTCACTTTCTCCGCCAGCTCTGCGGTCTTACTCTGTAACAAAAGATATATCCGGCCCCACAGTTAGGAGAGCGACCTCTAGCGAGCAAGCTTTGGAATTTTTCTTTTTAATTGAATTTATCAAATGTAACTGAATATATACTTTTTTCAGAATATTACGGGGCTACAAACGTTTTGGTTACACGAATTACTTTTGTACAGTTTGAGTCAAAGTTATAAATGTGTCCATCATCTAGTTAGTGTGCACTGTACCCATGAGGTGTGAATTAACCCAGCCCCCCTCCCTCCCACCTGCCTGATTTCTGTTGAATTTTACTACCATACGTACACATCGGTGTCGATCGATTAGTTGCAATTTAATAGTGAGTACATGTGGCGTTTAATTTTCCATTCTTCCTATACGTCACTTAGGAGGATGGTCTCCAGTTCCATCCAGGTTGTTACAATGACTATACGCTTAATAACCTAATATAAAGGCTCACAATGCCATTTAGATGATTTATAGTGTGGGGGACGTAAGAGTGTAAATATTGAGGGTATTCAACCTTGTCACTAACGTTCAACTCTTCTCACTGTGGATGAAGTTCCCCTAGGTGTAACAGAATTAGATTTTGGTGACTATAGCCCATTTTATGCATTCTGCATCCATGTGTTGTTTTATACTGCAATAGTATATAATTTACTAGTACGAGCGCAGGTCCTGGAGTCAGAGCTGAGTTAAAATACAAGTTTTGCCGCTGACCAAGTTTTGGCCTTGAACAGGTTACTTAACTTTCCTATGCCTCAGTTTCCTTGGCTTAAAATGGGGATAAATGTACCTAAATCATAGAGATCAGAACAATGGCTGGTGCAAAGCAAAACACTCAACAACTGTTAGCTATTTTTATTAAAACAAAATAAACAAAAATCCTGTGGTTTATATTATTCTGGGATAGGATCATTCTCTGGGCTCTCTTTTTGTCGGGAGAGAGCTGAGGACAAATGATTCCTGTTGCAGGGACAGGGAAGAGGTTCTCCAAAAGAGAAGATACAAACTGTGCTCATGGCTTGAAATAACCTGCATGGAGAACCCCTGGGGACAAAGATATTCTAGCAGTGTGTTGGGGGTTGTGGCTATCACAGGGGGTTTGTGAGCAGATGTGGAGTCATGAGGATGCTGTTAGGTTAATGAGACAGGGGCTGTGGGAGGAGAGGGGAGCTCGGTGATAAAATGCCGAGTAGTCACTGGATATTGGCTGGGGCTAGCAGAGGCCTTCAGACTTTTCAGCGTGGTCCTTGATTGGGCACATACTGTGCAAGTCCTCAGATATGGTCACTGCCCTCCTTGAGCAAGAATTATGGCAAGAATTACACTGTATAGAGTATGTACAAAGAATGAGGCATTGAGCAGCGTGGTACGGGAGAGGAGAGGACAGACACAGAAGCTGGGTGCAGAACTTGATGAACCCTTGCATAGTTAGCATTTCTGCAAAGCTGGAGGAGTTGCTATTACAGCCTTGCAATAGCAGGGAGTCCGTTGCTTCTGTTGTCTGATGAAAATACATGTTCCAGCCAGCGAAGTCAAATCAGAGTTGGATTTTTGTGGAAGGATTTTTGATTCCTTTTATAATATTTTTCATTTTTCTCAAAGTAATGGAGGCAACCTTTAAAATTAGTATAAGTGAATAAAAATTATAGTCTTTCTTATGCTGTCCTTAAAAACAATTACTTTTAATCTCAGCACTTCGGGAGGCCAAGGCAGGAGGATCACTTGAGGCCAGGAGTTTGAAACTGCCTGAACAACATAGCGAGACCCCGTCTCTACAAAAATAAAATTAGCTGGGCGTGGTGCTGCATGCCTGTAGTCCCAGCTACTGGGGAGGTTAAAGCAGGAGGATCGCCTGAGTCCAGGAGTTCAAGGCTGCAGTGAGCTATGATGATACCACTGCTCTCCAGCCTGGGCAACAGAGCCAGACCCTGTCTCTTAAAAAAAAAAAAAAAGACCACAACTTTTAACCCTTTTAGGTTTTGTTATCTCCACAGGTCTAAATACTGTGCTAAAATCACTCTGTGTAATTGTATCCATTTAGTAAAGTGTTTACCGACTTTCTGCTCCCGATACCTGAGGTTTCAGCTCACTGTTTTAGGGTCTCTCCTGCAGTGGGTACATAGACTGGCAGTGTTATTTGGCCTGCACCCTGCTGAAAAAAAAAGTTTGAGCCAACATTTCAAGGATGGAGTACAAACAATAAAATATAGATTTTCCTACTTCTTTTGAAAAATCATCAAACATTCACAACCGGGTTTGTATTCTTCACGGCAGCAGTGACCTGAGCTGCATACCTGCTGTCAATCATTCAGCTTTCCAGCTTTCCCCAGACTCCACTGCTCCTCACTGCTCTTCAGTGCTGACGCTGAGTATAAACTGCTATTTAGCACCATCTGTCTCTTTTTTCCTTCATGCAAACAAAATCTTTTTCCCTACCCATGTGGGAGAATTAAAAATTGACAAAGCAAGTGAAATTGCCTTCCTTGGCTCAGGTCCGTTTTACTCATTTGCTTTGGCTTTTGCTCCTATACATTTGCATTTGGATCTGTGGCCATGGACTGCTCTATTTGCATCCTTAGAACTTTCAGCAACATGCTAGTAACGATGTGGGAAAATGGGGTGCTTCCTGTCTTCCCTTTGACTGAGGTGCCAATATGATATACACCCAGATGGGTATGAAACGACTGCCACGTGTGGGCTTACCAGGGAAATGGCCAAGACCCGGTTTAATGGTTCTTGATCTCCTCCTTACCTGTTACACCCTGGAAATACAAAAATGCTGGAACGGAGAGGAAGAGGACATTTTGTGAGGAAGATTTCCTCGGAGAAGGTTCTGCTGTGAGCCTCGTCCACATATCTCCCCAAGGGTTTGGGACAGAAATTGCCCACCTCGTCCCCTCCAAACAAACATGAGAGGACTTTACCTAGACCAAATGGGGCAGGGGGTGTCCAATAGGAATCCCTTGGGATTTGGAGAGAGCAGCTTAGATGGCTCTGGAATAACGGCACTACCCCCCAGTGGCCGGGCACCAGGAGCGCGAGTGTTTCCAATGGCCCAGATGTGGACCACATGGGAGCGTGAACTCAGGATCCACTTAGAGTCTTGCCTAAGAGGACCAACTGGGAGGGGTGGTGGGATGCAAATAAGCAGCATCCTTGCTAAGTGGGTTGCTAGGGAACCGTGGGTTGAGTGGGGAGAGACTGACTGAAGGTGACACATCACCCATGTCGTAGGAACTTCAGCCAGAGGAACCCGGTAGGTAAGCCTCTCCCAGCGCCATGAAAGAGACAGTCTTAGGCATCTACTTGGCCAGAAGGTGTGAAGCCAACTCACAATATTACCAGTTTAAGGAAGCAGCCTCCCTATCCCCTTCCTCTCCTCTGTGCTCCAGCCCTAGAGAGGCAAGAAGCCCGGCTCAGGCAGGAAGAGCAGCCGGAAGAAGGTCATGCTGCCTTCCCTTCTGCAGCTCTCAGCCCGCGGCGGGACTGGCAGGCGAGAGAAGGTCTGATGATAAATCAGTTCACAATTTTACCTAAAGTTGAGGACTGGATGTTCGTTTCTGATTTAAGGCTCTTTGCAATTTCGGGAAACAGCGCTATGTCTGTTACCTGGCAGTGAGTGGAAATGTCATGGGATCTGTCCAAGATGTGTCATCCAGGGCAGGAGAAGGCAAACGTCACTGAATACGTTTGCAAGGAGCGATGGAAAACTAGAGTCAAGCTGCTCCCAAGAGTTGTGCTGATTTAGCATATCGGCAAATAGCTTGTATCTTTATTTCTAGAACCATCACAAAACACTACAAAATGAGGCTATTTAGCACCTTTATCCTACCCTCAATACTCTCTTCCTCCCAACTGCTGCCATCTACATTTAATTCCAGAAGTGCCAGTGTTAAAAACATAACTCCTGTAAGCATTACCAAGTCTTTATGTTCACGCTTTAATGCACAGATGTCCCATTGCAGCTAGAAGGCTGTAGACCAATGCTCCCATCAAGAAAATCTACAACACCAGATATAATACCAAGACCATCTGTTTGAAGGCATTTGAGGTAGTATGAACTTGGGGGAACAGTACTGGAGGTGAAGGCAGGTCACCGAGATGAGCTCCGCATTCTGTGGGCAGTTTGGTCCCTGGGGCACGTGGCAGCTCTGGGCAGTGAACAGAGGTTTCGGTGTTGGCTAGAAGGTGAACGCTAAGAGGTGTCAACTCTGGTAGAACTTCCAGCTACCTCGCAAAGCTGAAGAGGCGAACATTGGTGTTTGTGGATGGTCAGGACAGCTGAGAAGTGAGGCTACAAAATCCAGGACAGAGAAAGGGTGTGCAGAGAAGTAAGCCCAATACTTGGCACCAGTTTTCTGCTTGAGGCGTTGGCTGATTCTTAAGCTGAACAGAGTTAGAAGTGGAGAAATTGAACAGAAAATGTTGAAAAGCAGAGTGGGAATATTTAGCAGCTTTGGAACACTGAGGTAAGGAGTCAAAATTTGGAACCAAGGAGGAGATGTTCTAGTAAATACCCCGGGCTTTGTTTGGGGGGCTAAAACCTAGGAGTGGGTGCAGTGTAAAGGAAGGCCAAACCCTGAAAAGACTGCAGGGGCAACTTCAAATCTATGTGCACTGAGGCGGTCTACACCTACATCTGCTGCCCACCAAGAAATAAGGTGAATCCTCTCGATACAAGATGACATCACCCAGAGCTGCTGCAGTTTTTCATATACAATGTCTGGCATTCAATATAAGGTTTGCTAAGTGTTTCAAGAAACAGGATCAAGAGAGAGACCAGATCTGTAAGTGACTCAAATGTCAGAGTTATCAGACACAGAGTTTAAAATGATTGTGATTAATATGTTCAAGAAAATAGATGACACGATGGAAACTTTCACCAGAGAATTGAAAACAATTTTATGTTTGCTTTTAAAGTATAACCTACATAGAGAAAATAGCACAGATCTTAAGTGTGAATTTTACACATAGTGAAATTTTATGAAGGCGTGCACCTTTCTAACCAGCATGAAGGTCAAAATGTAGAACATGTCCAGGACCTCAGAGACCCTCTCTCCTTCAGTACCAACCAATGGAACCATTATTCTCACTTTTATCACCTTGGGTTAGTTTTGCCTGTTTTTAAACTTTATTTAAATAGAATCATACAGTATGTATGTACCCTTTGGCTTTTGACTTCTTTCACTCAACCTTGTCTATGAGATTCATAGTTCTTTTTTCTAACTGTGCAGAACATGCCACAAATGCTTTATATTACTATTCCACAATTTACTTATCAATTTTACTGTTGATGGACATTTGAACTGTTTCCAATTTGGGGCTATTTTGAATAAAGTTTCCATGAGTTTCTTGTGCATGTCCTTTGCTGGACAGAAACACTCCTGTCTGCTCAGTGTAGACCTGGGAGTGAAACTGTTGGGTCAGAGGGAATACGTAGATTGAGCTTTAGGAAGTACTGCGAAACATTTTCCAAACCGGTGGTATCAATTTACACTTTCAAGAGCCATATAAGAGAGTTCCAGATGCTTCATTTTCTTACCAAGATTTGTTATTGTCAGTCTTTTGAATTTTAGCCATTCTGTTAGGTAGATAATGGTTATAGTTTTAATTTGAACTTTTATGGTGACTAATGAGTGTCAGCACTTTTTAATGTGTTTATTGTCATTTTAATATGCTCTTTTGTAAAGGGTTTTTATCAAATCTTTTGATCATTTAAAAGTTTTGATTAGCTGCCTTTCTCTCTCTCTCTCTTTTTTTATTCTTGGAGAACCTGCACTCGCTATTAGGTCCATATAGCTGAATTTGGGGCTGAGAACCCTCGATAGAGTCCCGGTTCTTCATGCTGAGTTCCGGTTAAAGCCTCACAAAGAAACACATAGGTTATTATAGATTTAATTCTCTGAGAGAGCCAGAAATGTCATCCTGACCCCAGGACTTCTAATTTGCTGTATCTCCCACTCCAACTTCTTTACTCTGTTTTACCTCTTTCTTTCTTTGATGAGAATTTTGTTTTAATCCTAAACTTTTAGGAACATAACCATTTAATCTGTGCAATGTCAAATCGTTTGGGAAGTAGCTGGTCTATTTACGGTGCCCTCACCCCCCATGCAGGAAATAACAGAAGGTGTAGGAGGTCAGGAACAAGTTTAGGCCATGAATATGTTGCTTTAGATGTTTAGTTGTGGTGTATCTTTTATTTTGGATTTTTTATAGCCAAAATGAAAGGCGCACTGTTTCTTTAGGTCTTAAATCCTTTTGAAGCATAATAAAATGATGACTTTTTTGTTCCTGTGAACAATGCCCTCATTTTAAAAAATCTTGGATTTTATACCACATCCAGCATATTTCCGAAATCTCATTTCCTTTTCTGGCAGGTTTATTAGCAAATTATCTCTCATTTTCTTCTTTTTCTCTTTTTTTCTAATGACTTTTGCCAAATCTTCACTTCCACCCCCATTTCTTACAAAAGTTCATTTCAATCTAGTCTGAATGAACTAAAATATGTATCTACAAAGGAGAAAAATTAACTATAAGAAAAGTTTGTGCCAAAAACAATTTTATTTTATTGAAAAATCCAATCCACATATATTTTATATGTGTGTGTATATATGTGCAAATACATATCCCGTAAGTAATTAGTAACATTTGTCTTAGGTTAGAGGCTTTGTGAGTGACACAAACTACACGATTCGCATACTATACTCTCTCTGTGAAGGGTCATCCTTTTCTTTTAAACAGGAACTGCCACTTCTTTGTTTCTAAATACTGCCAAGAACATCTCACTTGAGCGTTTGCGGTATTGCTCTCAGGGCCACCTCACGCTGCCGTACAAGCTGTGCACTGAACAACCCTAAGAAACCCCTTTTACACTGGAGTAGGGCCACCCTAATGCAGTAGGACCTCATCTTTTTTTTTTTTTTTTTTTTAGTTTTTTAAGACAGAGTCTTGTTCTCTTGCCCGGGGTACAGTGCAGTGGCATCATTATAGCTCACTGCAACCTCACACTCCTGTGCTCAAGTAATTCTCCTGCCCCGGCCTCCCAAGTAGCTGGGGCTACAGGCACGCGCCATCACGCCTGGCTAATTTTTCTATTTTTTGTAGAGAAGGGGTCTCACTCCTACTCAGGCTGGTCTCGAACTCCTGAGTTCAAGCCATCCTCCTGCTTCCTAGACTGCTAGTATTACAGGTGAGAGCCTCCACGCCTGGCCAGGACCTCATCTTACCTTGATTGCATCTGCAAAGACCCTATTTCTAAGTCAGGCCACGTTCACGTGTACTGGGAGTTTGAGCTCCAACTTACCTTTTTTGGGGAACACAATTCAACCCATAATAGCAGCCTTGATATTCCCAGTCCACACAGGGGAGCCCCAACAAAGTGGGTGAAATTCTCTCCAAAATGGGGAACAACCAATAATTACCCCCATAGCTACCCTTACGTGCATGGCCCTGTGATTTAAAGTTCTCCCTCAAACTCTCAGGCCAGACTGGCCACAGCCAAAGTATTTTCACTTAACCTTTTCCCTGTGAATATTCTGGATCTCTTCTGCCTCCCTTCCCCATAAACAGACAGTCAGTGTGGCTTAGCTCTCTCCAAATCATCTTTCGCTTTCCTCACCCGAATCTCTTTTCTTTCCTCTTCAGCATCTTTATTAATGCGGATCTTCACATGACTCACAGAACGCTATCAATAAAGCAATACGTTAAAATTGTTGTTTAAACCACCACATTTTTAAAAAATGTCCCAAGCAGAGGTAATCCTGGGTGGGTGCTATAACTTTGGCAGCGCTGGGAAGACAACTCTGCCCATGGTTACTTGCTGCACTGTCGCTCCTTTCTTTGATACCTGAAATTGATTTAAGAGGTCGTAGGTCTTATTTCGCAATTAGAGAAAAGGCAAGTGCCCCTGGGATGGGTAACAATTTAAGTTGATTCCAAGTGTAAATGATGGGTTTGAGATGTTTTCCTGAAAACTGGGTCAGCGGGGTGAGGGGAGAAGGCCACAGCACTGGGATTCTGCAGGGAGAGAAACACATCCTGGAAAGGACAGAACTGTGACAGGAAATGTGACATTTCCCTGCTGAAATACTTGCCCTGTCCCTTAATTACTTCCTCACTCACTTCAAATTCACCACGTTGTAAAAATAATTCAAGCCTGCTTCTAAAGATGCAACCAATTTAGCAAGATAAACTAAAAATAAGTAAGAAAACGTAGGCAAATGGAAAATGGGAGACGGAAAGCAAGACGAGCAGGAGTGAGGTTGGTCTACAACCCGGATGCTGGGCGGCTGCTCACACCGCATCACGATAATGTGCAGGAAAAGCTTTTTGCAGCAGGACAAAATGTTAAAGGAAATTGTGTTCCTTGATAGCAATCAGGTGACCAGAGTGATTATAAAGAAAAAAATTTTTGAAAATGTGGGATAGAATAATATTATTCCCCCTATTTCAAAGAGTTAAATAATTTAGGATTAAAAAATTTCAAATATATACATATATACACACATGTACACTTGAGGGGTTCATGAATTTTAACAACAACGAAGTGATTATTTAATATTGCAAAGTTCTCAGCTTTTAAAGGAAAAAGTTTGACTTGTTAATTATTTAGAACAAATCTTGGTGAAGTTATTCCAATTTGTGTGATTTAGGAATGCTAATTTGGGGAGTCACGTTTCATGATTGCTTAATGAAGCCTGCTGTTTCCTTCCCTAGACTCTCTGTACTTGCTGGTGCTCTCTTAATGTAACATTTTATAAAGCAAATAAGAAAACAAGGGCATATGTATTTTCCCCCATGTGTGTGCCTGCGTATAGCATTTCAGAGTGTGTCTGAACGTGAAGTATGCATTGATTTTTGTGCATTGATTCACATTACTAGGAAAACATGTGAATGTAGAGTAAGTGCTTTCGGCCAGCTTCTCTGATGTTACTGTAACCGAAATAGCTCAAAAGCACAAAAGGTCATGTCAGGCATCTATGTAAAATTTGTAAGCATTGTTTATGAAGGTACCTTGTGTTTTATTACTTTGTTCATGTACTTTATAGGAAATCCATTCATGCCATCATTTCCTTCCGTATTTCAACGGTTCCTTATTATAAATAAAGGCATTTATTCCTAACGGTCCCTCTGAGGCCCACGTGGGGGGAGGGGCGGCATGGCCCTCTGTTAAGTCTTACTTACTCTTTGAAATGATAGGGTCACCCAATCTTGAGTTTATTTTGTGCGGTAAGAGTGGGCTGAATGTTATTCATTTTTTGCCATACCCCAAATGCAAGGTGTCATCAATAGACAACCTTCCAAAGAAAAGAGTTTACATACTGAGTCCCAGATGTATCCCTTACGCATTGTTAGCCTGCCGCTAGCTGGTTACCAAATCTAAATCCTGTTCCTTATGTGAGGATGGCCATTTATCCAGAAATTTTTTTACATAGACCCCTAATAAAGGTCTCAGTTGCAACATTTAAAAACCCACTTCCCACTTCCCATCAGAATTATCTTTGACCCCGCTCCATGTCCACAACCTGTAGATGCGCCTGTCCTTGGCCATCTCATGGATCTGCTCCACGTCCAAGATCTTGAACTCCGCGGTCCCGCTCTCCCTGACGACCACTTCACTCACAAAACTCAAGTGCTACGAGCCAGGGCTGGGCAGACTGTGCTGGGGAACCAAGCAAACCCTGAGACCCGGGGACTTTAATGCAGCAGAAACTTACTTCTCACTCATGTTTCCTTCTGGGCCTGTCGGGCAGCTGTTCTCCAGGGAGTCAAGAACACATACGGTCCGTGTCGGTGAACGGTTTCAAGGTGTTCCGCATATACTCTTCTCCAAACAGGTCTGCACTTTCCAGGAGGAGGAGGAGACAACAGGAGAGGAAGAAGAGGACGGAAGCTGACGTTTCCAGGTAATTACTTGAAACCACAGCTGGCAGTCCTTTAAGAAGTTGGAAATGGTTTGCTCCCAAGAAGGTCTATTCCTTGAAGCTCCATAAAAAACAAACCAACCGGGCCGGGCGCGGTGGCTCACGCCTGTAATCCTAGCACTCTGGGAGGCCGAGGCGGGCGGATCGCTCAAGGTCAGGAGTTCAAGACCAGCCTGAGTAAGAGCGAGACCCCGTCTCTACTATAAAATAGAAAGAAATTAATT
>CAUYRT010078961.1:0-10647 GCA_963574885.1 Lepilemur ruficaudatus
GCTTATTCTTATCCTAATGAGCTCCCTTTTCACGCCCGAGGACACTGAGTCCCCGAGAGGGGACACGATGTGCACACTGCCCCTGGCACAGAGCGTCGGGCCTGGCCTTGGCTCCCGTCGACTCAAACCCCGTCCTCTCTCTGGCAGCCCCGGCTGCCTCGATTCAGTGAACAGAAAACTGTGTGCCACAGAACCAGTCTTTGACAACAAAGGGCCATGCAGCTGAGGAAAGAAACTCCGCCCTCATGATCCCTCATTCCCTGCTGGGCACCCGCAGCAGGTGCTTGTGTCCGAAGCATGATAAGCCTGGCTGCCCTGGGACCGGTGGTTTCCGGATGACTTTTCCCTGGGCAACTGACCAGGCTGCAGAGAGCTGACGGCATCTGGTCCTGAGGCACGGCGGGGCCAAGATTGGGCTGCAATCTTCTTCTCCTTCTCGCAGGGGCCACAGGGAACCACAGCTGCTGGGTCTTCTGGCCTTGTACCCAAGCTCCTCGCCGCCACCACCATCTGTAAAAACAGGTTTGTTTTATTTTCTGTAGGGATGGTGCAGCCTCTATGAGCTACCGTGTCCTTGATGGGCCCGAGAAGGTTCCTGTTGTGCACATTGATGAGCAGGGCTTCCTGGTGTCAGGGTCTGTGATGGGGACGTCCACAATTGAAGTGACTGCACAAGAGCCTTTTGGGACCAACCAAACCATCATTGTTGGCGTAAAGGTAGGATCATGTTTTCCCCATTTTTGGAGCAATAAAAACAATAGCAGTGAGGTAGTATTTCCTCCCTCTCAGGTGTTAAAGTGAATGCATCCACCTTCCAGCTGAGAAATTGGAGGTAGGAATTTATGTAAGAGTAACTCAGGGGCAAAGATGTTAGACAGATAAAAATCCACAGCATCTTCTGGCCAACAGAGGCGAAGGTGTTAGAGATCATTGATGCCAAGTACCTTGTCTTATGGGTGGAAAAACTGAGCGCAGTGAGGCCCATGATTGGCCTGAGGTCACAGAGCAGGGATTGGCATCACAGCTTCCTGACTGGTGTGCCGGTGCTCCGCCCGCCGTGCCTGGCCATTGACATCATCACCACATCGGGAGCCCCTGCTCTGGGCCAGCCCCGCGCCTGGAGCACGGTCGGTTCCGGGGAGCATCGAGCGATGTGCTCTGGCCCTGCCATACAAATCATGACATCCAGTACGTGACTTTCAGTGCAGCTTTGAGAGTGAGGTGGTCTGTTTTACAGATAAGGAAACTGAGGCTCACAGTGGGACTGACTTGCTCCAGGTCACACAGGCGTTGAGAGCCAGAGTCTGCCTGGCTCGGGATCATGTCCTTCCGTCACATCACGGCACTCCCCTCTGCATTCTGTGCTCTGAGGGTCAGGCCTTCCCCGTGGGTGTCCCTGGGTCCAGTCCGGGGGTTTATCCCAAGTGGAATCTTCTTTCCATCCATGTCTCACCATTGCTACTTTTTGAACCCTAGATGACAGAAGGTGCACGCCCACGTGAATCTCCAGGCTCTGCCTGGGTCGTGGGCCTGTTCCATTAATGAATGTCTTTTTGGTTCAAGGTGGGTGTCTGGCAGGACCACCCTCCACCGAAAGCTAGTTTTAAGTGACTGATAGCGACTCACAGGTCATCCTATTTCAACAAATATGCATTGAGCACTTGCTGTATACCAGACGCTAGACCACTTTGTCAAAGAAATTTGTCATTTTGGGGCTTTTTGACCACAGTAGATTTCTACCTGGATCAGAGCACCAAGGCTGCTGTTTGTGGAGCTTGGGTTCTTTGGGCTCCAGAAACCCACATTTTCCTCCTTCCCTGGTCACTGCAGGCACGTGCCATGCCATGCCACCTCTGCAATCCAGGAGGGCGCTGCTGCTGCTGTCAATGCCAGAAAGGCAGGTCCTCTGTGGAAACTGGACATTTGCAGCTGGGGGGCCCTTTTTGCAATTTTAATAATCTCATGTTTCCAGATTGTGGATTTTGACTCTCCTGGGTGGGTTTTCCTATAGTGAGGCTAGCCCACTGTGTTGGGAGATGGGAACCTTGTCACTAGGTTGGGTCACTCTGGGGAGTGAGGACCTTCCTTTTCTTGTGACCCCTTAGTCAGTCCAGTCCCCAGATGCTCCTGAGATGGTGACCTGCCGGGCAAGGGGGTTTCCTCCTTGGGAGGTGGGTTTCCTGGGAACCAGTCCCCAGTGCTGAGTCATCATCACACTCACTTGTTGACCCCCAGGTGTCTCCTGTGTCTTATCTGAGGTTTTCCATGAGCCCCGTCCTGCACACCCAGAATAAGGAGGCCCTGGCAGCCCTGCCTTTGGGGATGACTGTGACCTTCACTGTGCACTTCCATGACAACTCTGGAGACATCTTCCACGCTCACAATTCAGTCCTCAACTTTGCCACTAACAGGTTGGGTGTGGGTGATGCTCATTTCTCCTACAAAGGCCTATCTGCGTGGTACCCGGACTTAACTGACAGAGGCCAGTGTTGTGGATGGACGATGGTTACCACTGTGCTCGGTTTCCAAAAGGAGGGGCCTGCCACGCCATGCAGGGTCACCCCAGGGTGCTGCAGCCCAGCTCAGAGAAGACATAATGAGCATCAGTCCCAAGAGAAGGGTGTGGGGCGGGGCTCCAGGGAGTGCTCCCTGAGAGCCAGAAGACTGTGCCCAGGTGTTGGTGACCCTTCCAGCCTGGGCTTCCCACGAGCCCTGTGACAAATGTGTTTCAGGGACAGGTGTTAGGGTATTGCCTTATGGAAAGAACCAGGGTTTGGAGTCGGGGCTCCTGCTGGCCCCAGCTCTGCCCTTTGTGGGGCCTGTGAGCTTGGGCAAGGCAGATCACCTCCCAAGCCTGTTTCCACGCCTGTCATGTGGGGAATGTGGCCTAGTCCCCAAGGCCTTCAACTGAGGGGTGGTTGTGAGGGCCCTGGGCATCTGTAGAGCTCTGTGTTGGCAGTGTTGGCCTCTGTCAGCCTGGGGCAGAGGCAGGCCCCTTGGTGCACTGCACAAGTACCTCTGCCCTCTTACGGCAGGAGCCCCTTCTAGAGACCCAGTCAGACTCGGGGTCAGAAGGCGAGTGGAGGCGAGGAGACAGCCAGAGACCTGATCCTCACCCACCAGTCCAAACTCCTGTACCGAGTGGCCGAAGCCGATGCTCACTGAGCACGTGCCAGGCGCCAGGCGCCGTCCCAGGTGCTGCGCCCCTGCTGCCCTCACTCATGCTCACGCCAGGCCTGCAGCACAGAAATATCCCACTACCGTGTCACAGTGGAGGAAATGGGCACAGGCTGCGTTACTTGTTCCCCTTGCATAGCTAGGTACAGCCTGTGCCTTCCTAGAATGTCCACTGCCCGCTGGGAAGAGGCCGGGACACTCTGTGGACCACATTTTTCCCTGGGCTGTGGCAGCCGGAGTGCGGGGATGGCCATGCCGGCAGTCATGGCTGAGGACTGTGGGCTCCAGCTTGCTCCACCTGCCTGGGGGTCCTCGGTGACCTCAAGGTGGAGCAGCAGCTGGGGCCTCAGCTGGCGGAAAGTGTTGCTCAGCTGAGGACCTAGACTGCCCATCTCCCGCTGAATCTGGGGCTTCTTTCTGGGGACTGAGAGCCCCCTCTTTCCCCTGTGTCTAGAGATGACTTTGTGCAGATTGGGAAGGGCCCCACCAACAACACCTGCGTCGTCCGCACGGTCAGCGTAGGCCTGACGCTGCTCCAAGTGTGGGACACAGAGCACCTGGGCCTCTCCGACTTCGTCCCCCTGCCGGTCCTGCAGGCCATCTCCCCAGAGCTGTCTGGAGCCTTGGTGGTGGGGGACGTCCTTTGTCTGGGCACTGTTCTGGTCAGCCTGGAAGGTAAGGGACATCCTGATCCACAGAAATCTGGGGCATGATTGGCACGTGTACAGTGGGTGGGGCCCTAGGGAGGTGCTCAGGCCCCTGGGGATGTGCACAGGGACCCTGCAGGATGCTCCAAATCATATGGGCTGCAAGGGCCAAAATATTTATCATCTGGCCCTTTGCAGAAAATGTGCCAACCCCTACACTAGAACAGCACCATGCGGTAGAATTTCCTGCTCTCGTGGAAGGTCCTCTGTCTACACTGTCTGATTCAGTAGCCCTAGCCGGCAGGCACGGTGGGTGTGGCTAACACAACTAAGGAACTGGATTTGCTACTTGCATTAATCCCCTGGCGGTTGGCTGCCAGCTTGTACAGCACAGGCGAGGAGACCTAAGCAAAGGACACTGGATCAGTTTGGTGGCTTCCAAATTGCAGCCACTCCCGTGCCATCCGTCCATCCAGGGAACACACGTACAATGATTTACTTTGTTTTCAAACTGGCTCCACTCTTTTTACCTCATTAGGTTTATTTTAAAAGGAAATTAAATACCATGTTTAAAGACAACAAATACAATTTCCCATAAATATTCAGTCCTTTTATTGTATGTATTATATAACGTGATTGACTTTTAACTCAGAAGTGCTGGGTAGTGACAGCTCTGAGCCTGACACCTGCTGTCTGTTTGCTAAAAAGCAACTGATGGGGGAAGGGGCTGCAGAGGGCAGGGCTTGGCAGCAGCACCCAGACCAACCCAGGGCAGGAGCCAGGTACAGCTTCATGGCAGGTGGGCAAGACAGGCCAACAGGGAGGTGCTGGGGAGGGGAATTAGGGCCACAGCCATGCAGAGGGCAGCAGCAGGGGCTCTCTCCTGGGGGGGTGAGTGAGCCCCTCGGGTGTGAGTCCAGGGCTGGGGAGGCTGGCCCAACCATCCAAGTGAGACGGGCTTTGTCTGGAGTGTCCAGACATGGGAATGGTGGTGACACTCAGGGCTTTCCCCCCAGGCCTCTCAGGAACCTGGAGCTCCTCGGCCCACAGCATCCTCCACGTGGACCCCAAGACGGGCGTGGCTGTGGCCCAGGATGCAGGATCTGTGACAGTCTACTACGAGGTCACTGGGCACCTGAGGACATACAAGGAGGTGGGTTTCAGGACAGCCAAGCTCACGTGGCCAGTGGCCTGTGAGGCGGGGCTGACCCTCTCGGAGGATTGTGAACACCTTTTCTTTAGGAAAATACCTTGCGATTCTCGTTTGTTTAAGAAAGAAACTCAGCACCGGCCGTCTGGGGTTGGAATCTGGAAATTACGAGTCTGGGATCAGCCACCCACTCTCTAAGAGGTGGGGACAAGTTAGTTCCCTTTTCATCCTGGCCTCCGTCCCTGTGTTCATAAGGCTCTGACGATGAGAGGCGACCTCAGAGGGCTGATTCCAGCTCCCACACGCTTGGGTCTGGCGGCCCCAGTGTGGACACTTCCCTGGAATCAGGCTGTGGGTGGGGCAGCACAGCGACTCCCTGTCACCAGCAGAGTTAAACCTCCCCAGCAAGTCACCTTTTGAGTCTTTCTGGAGGCGAACAAAACCCATTCTCTCTTCTGTTTATCTCCAGACAAGAATGAATCAATGAGCAAAGTCTGGCTGAGTTCCAAATGTGTCTCATTTTTAGAGCCAGCATGGGCTTGATCGAATCCAGTGGCTTAACTTAATCGCTTGCATATCTAGTGCTGCAGCTGTGCGGTCTGGGCCAGCCGGTTGCAGACAGATGCACCCTGTGACTGACGATAAAGCTGTGCTGTCCTGGAAGGAGCCTCTGAGAGGGGGTGGGGAGGAGATGGCATGGGCAGAGGTGTGTGAGGGTCAGGGGCAGAGCCTCTGGTGCAGGCTGGGGGGCTGGAACAGAGGGTTTGGGGAAGCGGAGTCTGGCTTTGTGATCAGATAATGAAATGCGCTGGATTCTGGGCAGTTCAGTGCAGGTTAAGAGTGTGGGCTCTAGAGCCAGGCTGTCTGAGTCCAATCCCAGCTCAGCCACCTCAAGGCTGTGTGACCTTGGGCAAGTTAATGAACCTCTCTGTGCTTCTGTTTCCTTGCCTGTAACGTGGAGACGGTAGCGTTGTGAAGATTAAATGAGTGATTGATAACATGTGTGAAGCACTTAGGATGGTACTTCACACATGGCAAACGCTCAGTAGATATTATCTGCTCCTGTTGCCATTTGACAGTAAAGAGGTTGAAGCCCATGCTAGACTTCCCGGATTTTATTTTTAAGGAAAGAGTGACGTAGATGAGAGTGTGTTTGGAAAGGTTGCTCCACGTGAGGTGGAGCTCGAGAGAAAGGGGGTCACTGTAGGGGAACCAACGAGCAGACTGAGGACAGGACGTGGCTAGGACCATTAGGTGGGGCAGGTGACCGTCTGGAAGTGGGGCTTGACGGGAGGGAGGGCTCGAGTGACCAGGTTGATGATGGTCCTTTGCTGTGGCATGGAGCACAGAGGTGGGGGCTGGCGTGGGAGCAAGGAGGTGAGGAGTGGAGGCCCGGGGAGTGAGAGGTGGCTGTGGCCTCTCAAGGTGAGGCTGGGGGCCCACCGGGCAGGGGCATCTGGAGCTTCCTGAGGAAGGCTGGGGGCGGGGTGGGACGTGGGGTGGAGCCTCCAGCCCAGAGATGGCCTTTGCAGCCCTGGGAGTAGGGGGAGCACCCAGGCTTGTGCAGGGCAGAAGGGGGTGGGGGAAGGCCTGGGGCCACTGCTTGGAGGGGGAGGAGGAGCTGGGAGAAGACTGCAGCTGGCAGTCAGGAGGAGAAAGGACACCCCGGGACACGAGAGGCAGGGCTGGGCAGCGGAGTGGGGTGCAGCCTCGGGTCAGTCCCTGGGGATGGACAGTGGTAATCCACGGGAGCAGGCGGTGCTTTGGCAGCAGGAGCCCTGGGGCAGTTCGGAGGTGATGGAGGCCCAGTCACCTAAGGCTCTGTGTCGGCCATAGCCCTGGGAGCTGTGGGGGCTCTGGGAGCAGTGAGACCCCAGACCTGCTCTCCAGGAGTTCACATCCTGGTGACACCACACCTGTGGACGGCAGGGAGTGCTGGTGCCTGCTGAGAGGGTGGTGGCCTTGGGCCTGAAGGGCAGACACAGCCTCTAGGCTCTGCAGAGGAGGCTGGGGGGATGCTGCAGAGGGGACACGGAGGCCTGCAGCCGGGGAAGGTTTGGGGGTGGGCCGGGGGACCCGCTGGGAAATCTGGGCAGGCTGGGTCCTGGGGGCCCTCACTACCTGGGCTGTGTGAGTTCACATTTTGCTCATGTGGACTCATTCTGATCAAGTGACAGTAAAGCCAAATGGATCCTTCTCTCTTTGCTGGAGATTAACTAAATTCACGAACACGGGAGAGATCGTGACTGTTGCAGAAGCCAAAATCCACAAGATCCACGGCCCACCCAGCCCAATGAATTGTTATGTTGGAATTTGCAGTATAATCCAACAGAGAGACCAGAGACTCTGAGGCTGCAATCCGCAAGAGGGGTTTATTGACTAGTTCCAACTAGGGTCCCAGCCCCAGAGCACCAACACAGTGAGCTCTTTGTTAGGCAAAAGACCCCCGACCGCGTGGGAGGAGGTTTTTATGTGAGCTGTTTCTTTGGCAACAAGTTGTCCTTGCATGCACTGATGGGTCAATTATATTGTACTGTATCTTGCCCCTGATTGATTCTACGTGTGAGCATGTTTGTTCTAATAGGTCTCTTTTTTGGAATCTTCTGCGGCATTTTATTTTATCTCATGATACCCCACGGTTTTTGCAAGCAAGCCGTTATCACAGAAGCACAAGTGGGTGGTTAGCACAAGCAAGCAATTTTATCATACCAAAGCAGAAGTCTAAGCTAGCAATTAAAAGAAGCAGACTTGATATCTTACATCCCCCCCCTTTTTTTTTTATGAGCACTCTTGTTCGTCCTTGGGCTCACATCTTATTTTTTGATATTGTTGTTGCAATATTAACAATTGAACAGTGTTTATTTGTTTTTTTTATAAAAGCTATTATTTAATATACATGGTCCCAGGGTGAGGATTATAAGGAGCACAATAAGTGGCCTTAGTAGGGTAGATAGCAAGATGGTTAACCAGGGGGGATTGTTAAACCATGACTCAAACCCTCTTTGTTGTTGTTTTTGTTCTCGCCTTTGGCACGTGAGTCTTCTTTTTATTTTGGCTATTGATTTTTTAACTACCCCAGTATGGTCTGCATAGAAGCAGCACTTTTTTTCCAGGGCTGCACATAACCCTCTCTGCTGGAGGAACATTAGGTCTAGCCCCCTCTGGTTTTGCAGCACCATCTCAGACAGCGAGGTTAGCGATTTTTTAAGGTGGGAGATGGATTTTTTGATTTGGGCTATGTCTTTATCTATAGCAGTTTTTAAACTGTTGAACCCTTTATGTTGCATTGCTAAGGATGATATCTTTGTTCTTGCCCCTATTGCGCCTAGGCTAAAAAGAGTGGCTAAAGTCATTGTGGTAAAAGGCTTTTTTTTTTTTAGCCCCTCCGGTGCCTTCTGTGTCTTTTGTCCATATATCATATATTGTATCTTTTTGGTGCTAAATTATTTTGGGGAAGATTAGCATCATGATATAAAAGTTTTTGGATTTGTTGAATATAGCCAGGCTGAGACAGGGGGTGAGACCAGTTTTAGAACAAATCTATCATCCATTGAGCGCCGGGACTGTCCATTTTTTTTTTTTTTTGGATAGTCCGATTTATAGTCTGCTGGACTTTGGACTTTGTCATAAAGCTGTACATGTCTAGGGGGCACCCTATTTATGCAGATTTTGGTCCCAGTGACTGCCTGGAGTGTCAGCTCTGAGCCTTTACGGTCTCATGTGCAGGATCTGGGGGCCTTTTTTTGAATAGTTGATGGGGGCAACTATCTCTACTGCTTTATAGTAAGGAGGTTTAACATCATAGCATAACCAACATGCCTCTGGCAGCGGGGTCGGAGTGGTTTAATGCCTTATATGTTGCTGTCAGCATTTTTTATAGAGAGTCCTTTATGTCTGCTGTTTTTAGTTTAGTAGTCTTAAGGACCATCTGGGTGTCTCTTCTTTTTGCTCTTGTCACCAGGGTTACTGGGGTTGCTGTAGTTGGCCGTGGGACGACGGTGGGGTGCTGGATGCCCAGCTCTTTTTTTAACATTGGATTGGGCCCTATTACACCCAAGATGGGGAAGACTTTTAACTTAAGCTGTATCAGCGTGCAAAAGTATGGGCGCTGATATAGACATAAACTCTAGGACAATCTTGAAATCTATCGTCTATCTTTTTTCCTTTCATCTGTGAACCTCATTTGTATCAGGTTACAGTCAAAGGCATAATCTGGTTCGTGAGCAAGGCTGGACATAAGACATTTTAGTGAATAGGGGGCTTACCCACCACTTTTATTTTCTATCATTAGTGGTCATATAACTCTATTTTGCACAGTACAGAGATTTTATTTTTTTCACATGTGCATTTTATCTCTCTTGTTTTGAATCTTGGACATGCAAAAAACCTATTTCGGCTCATTACTACCCTTTTATCCCGTGCGGACCGCCAGGCTAAGATAGTCATTTTATCAACACGTCGCTTGCGTCTCATGAGCGCAGCAGAGGGATGATTGTCTCTCACGGGCCTTATTTTTTTTAGGTTGAAATATAAGTCTGGCCATCAGGTGTATAGTGGAGCCGTTTTTCAAGTTCTATTATAAACTTCATGGGTTTCTAGGTTAGTGATTTTTTAGGTGAGGTTGTGGGGCCTGTGTGGGTTCTTGTCACCGATTATAATTGTAAGACCCCTGTCTAGGAGCAGAGCGCCCACAATGCACTGACACAGGAAACAAAGAATATTACCAGTCCACATCTTTTTGGCACAGTCTAAATTTTTAGGAGCCACTAACCCCAATCCGAGACCCAGGAGGATAATCAGCAGTCTCACAAAGACCTGGGTTACCAGTCGTATCTATTTCTTGGCCACCACGCGAGTTAGCTTGGTCTTTAGTAGATTTTCTGGGTCCACGGTCATTTTTCACTGGTCCTGCTGCTCCCTGCGTTTGCTGTCACCAGCCGGGCTCCTGTGGGAGTGGTGTATCCCGGTCACTACTCCATCAACCTTAAGTGCAGTGGGAGTAACAAGGATAACTTGAAAAGGTCCCTTCCATCTGGGCTCAAGGGTCTTGCTGTTATCCCGTTTCACCCATACCCAATCCCCTAGCTGATAAGGGGACTGGTTGTCTGTCTCTCCTGCTTGATAGAGGGCGCAGAGCGCCGGCCATATTTGACTGTGGACCCTTTGCAGGGCTTGTACAGCCTGCAGCACCTCCTTGGGGCGTCCAGACAGAGCCCTGGGGTCTACTCTTGGGACAACAGGAGGGGGAGCTCTGTATATAATCCCGAAGGGGGTCAAATTCATATGATAGGGAGTGGTTCCAAACTCGGAACAGGGCAAAGGGAAGGAGGGTCACCCAGTCTCTGCCAGTCTCTAGGACCAATTTAGTCAAAGTTTCCTTCAAGGTTCTGTTTATTTTTTTTACCTGCCCAGAGCTCTGGGGATTATAAGCACAATGTAACCTTCAATCTGTCTCTAGCGCCCGGGCCAACCCGAGGCTAACCTAACGGGTGAAGGCTGGTCCGTTGTCCGACCCTATGCCTTCTGGCAGTCCGTATCTGGGAACTATTTCTTTTAATATTTTTTTAGCTACCGTCAAGGCTGTTTTCTCTTTCGTAGGGAAGGCTTTTACCTAGCCAGAGAAAGTGTCTATCATAATCAACAAATATCGGTACCCATACCTCCCAGGTTTTA